>RCUC01163267.1:0-44285 GCA_003697995.1 Taxidea taxus jeffersonii | reverse complement strand
GGGGGGGTGCCGGAGCCCAAGTAGAGCAGAGCCACCAGCAGGGATCAGCCCCCCAGCCGCCCACGCAGCTGAACCGCAGACTCACCCGGGAAATGCCAAGACACAGACCCCAGGGCCAGCCCTGGAGCTTCCTGGGCCCTGGTCTGCGCGTGGCCTGGCTGTGTTTGCATCCGGGACAGGCACCTGTGGTCCCGGACGGCTACTCAAAGACCCACACTCTTCCATCACCCCAAATGCCTGCGTCCTGCTTGCTGGATCCCGCCTTCTTTGGGGGAGATGAAACCCTGATCCCCGGAGAAGGTAACACCACCCCACACTCCGCCCAACAAGAAACGCTCCTTCCCCCCAAGCAGAGGGCTCTCTTACACGCTTGGGCACTAGACATCCAAAAGTTGCTGGGGTGTTGGACCATCCCAGGAGGGAGCGGGAAAGATATGTGCTGAGAGACCCTAAGGCAGCCTGCATTGGAATGATGACCTGGAGCTTGGCCATGGGCCTCCTGCGGGGCTGAGGGAGTGGGAGCGGCCAGGAGCCTCCACCAGAGGGAGAGGGGTCCCCTGGGAGGGCTGGGAAGCAGCTTGGGCCTGGGGGGCCAACCTCACTGCACTTCCTTCCACCCTGTCTTCCCTGCCGTCGCAGGCGGAATCGTGTCTCAGAGAAGGATACGTCCCCGCCGAAGCCCCAGTATCTGTGAATGTGACTCAGCTGGAGGCGACCAGGCCAAGCTGGGGACCTTGATCTCACATGACTGGTGTCCTTGTGAGAGGAGAGACATAGAGACAGGTGGGGAGAGCCCCTGTGAGGACAGAGGCAGAGTCTGGAAGCCAACAGTCCTGTGGGGACAGGCAAGGAAGACCCTTGTTTCGGAGGGAGCGTGGCCCGACCGACACTTGGATTTCAGGCCCTGGGCCGCAGGACCCCGCAGGTGTTCAGCCACCTGGCCACGCAGAGGAAAGTCACTGTTTTGCCAACACCGTGCCAGGTGACAGAGGCAGAGCCAGGAGCGGACGGCGGGCCACAGGGGCTTGCCGTCCAGCTGGGAAGACGGCCTGACAGCAGGGATGCTGTAGAACCGGGCAGGGAGGCTCACAGGACGCCCACTGGCTCGGAGTAACGCCCCGAGGACAAGCCAGGCCGGGACCCAGAGGGGCCGGTGTCTGCCGCTGGGAGGAAGGGAGCCGGAGAGGATGTTTGAGCGACGGAAGTCTTCATTATGAGAAGATGTACTCTTTCCCCCATCGTCTGTAATGCAACAGTATGTCCTAAGTATGTTCTCGGCTTGCGGCAGAGCTATGACGATGTTTCAAATGGCCGCGTGAGACCCTCCTCAACGTCCCTCACTCTGCCCTCTTGCATGCTGGGTTGTCCCCAGCTGCCTTTGATACTGAACCTGGAGCGATCCTGTCAGCTCGCCCGTTCAACGCAGTATCTCCATCCTGACTCGCTTCCCGGCCCTGAGCCAGGGCACCAGACACCCAGAGGAAGGTGACAGGAGCCACGTCCTGGCCACGGCCAGTCCTGGAGTTCCCATGCAAGAGGGGGCTGCCACCAAGCTTGGGAGAGAGGCTCCCCCAGGATCCGAGATCCTCCACCACGGGCCAGGATGAGAGAACACGGTCACCTGCCCCAGCGTGAGCTGGGGGGGCCCGAGGTCTGCGCCGGCCCGTGGAATGGCAGGGAGAGGTTGTGTAGAACTCCGGGGCCTGGCTCTCGGGCTCTCCAGCGCTCACTCCTGGCACGCAGACCACACCCGTGGCTGAGGCCAGGCCCCGTGGGAATGGAATCAGGGCAAGAGCCGTACTATGGCCCGGGTGTGGGAGGGAGCTGCGTGAGTGCGCCCGGAGGCGGCCGGGAGGAGATGGAGCCTCTTCAACCTGTGGGAACAAGCAGTACACCTTGAGGCCTCTGAGTGTGGCCTGATCACACAGTCACGGGCTGACCTTTGTCAGAAGATGGGCGGTTTCCCCCAGAAAGGGACCGGGAAGGTGTGAGGGATGAGTAGGCATCCAACGGGGAAAGAGTCGGGGGATAGGGCCCGAGGGAGAGGGAACAGCACAGGCGGAAACAGCACAGTGGAGAAGCATAATGTGCATTTTGAGAAGCAGTAGAACAAATGTGCCCCGCTCCTGTGCCCCGTGTGCTGCCCAGGCGGGCAGGGACCAGATCCGGCAGAGCCTTGCCAGCAGAGGTAGGGAGGTGTGCCTTTATTCTAAGCCATAGTGGAACCACTGTGTCATTCTGAATAAGGTGAGACTTGATGTGATCTGTATTCTTCAAAAATCATTTAGGCTGTCGTTAGAAGAGATGAAGGAACCAGGGTGTGTACAGGTAAATCAGCTGATAGGCTACTGCAGTAGTCCCAGCAGGAGATGACTGCAGCTGGTACAGTCATGGTAAAGGAGATGCAGAGAGGTTGATGAATTTGAGAGCACTTTAGGAGGCAAAATCAGTAGGTTTGGAGGGGATTGGATGTGTGGGTGGGGCAGACCCTGCTGGTTCCCTCCCAACCACCATTTTGTTCCTTCTTCTTCTGTATTAGTAAACACCACTCATATTTGGTTCTTGGCAGCCCTTTGTAGCTGAAAACTGGCTCCTTCCTAGTTCATTCCAACCACAATGATTCCACACACCTCGCTAGTTCTTGGTTTGGGATGCACACGTGTTGGAAGTCTGGCCAGTGAGACCCAAGGAGAAGGCTCTCCTCTCTTTGATGAAACAGAGACGTGTAGGAACCTCATCCCTGTGTCTGCACAGGAGGAAGCTGAGAATGCAGCAGTCATCCCTCGGAGCCAGCCCCCCTGAGCTGAGTGCATGGGATGATGGAAGAGCCTGGTGGCTAACAGCATGCACAGACCGCCCTGGGCCGCCTTCCTTCCGACTTCTTGGATGTGACACAGCCAACACTATCCTCATTGTTGAAGCTGCTTTGAGTCGGGTGAATGTTGCCGACTTGCTTCGTAAGCCTGTCTGGGTCTCCGAGGACGGTCAGAGCTCCTACCACAGGTGGGGACTGACACGACAGACATCCTTCCCTCCCGTTTTGGAGGCTGAAGTCCAAGATCAAGGTGTCAGTAGGGTGGGTTCTTCCAAGGTCTCTCTCCTGGGCTCGTCCATGTCTGTCTTCCCCTTTGTCTTCACATGTCCTTCCTCCGTGTGTGCCCTCGTCTCCACAGAAAGTCCCTCTTATAAGACCAGTCATATTGGATTGTGACTTATTGATTCTAATCCATTGGATGTTGGTTAAAACCTTAATTTTCATCAGGGTTATGGTCTCTAAAGACCTCATTTTAACTTCCTTATCTCTTTAAAGACCTTGTCTCCAATGGTTCCTTTCTGAGGTACAGGGGGTGAGGACAGCAGCGTATGAATCTGGGGGACATACAACACGGCAATAAGCTCATTTCCATAAGTCAGGATGGCCACAGGTTGGCACTTTAGCACTGGTAAGCTCAGCATCTCAAAGTCATCCCAACCCTTGTTTCTCCCTCTCTGCGATGCTCTCAGCCTCCCCTGCGCGGTGGCGAGATGTGGTCTGTGGCTCCAAGCCTCCGACCCTTAGACCGCTGTGCCTGGGGTCACAGTCAAGTGTCCGCACCCGCCTGCTTCCGTTGCAGGGCAAGTGTTCCCAGATGCTCCCAGCAGTCTTCCTCCTACTCTCCTTGGCCAGAACTGTCCTAAGGCCTGACCCAACCCGTCTACTGGCACAGAAATGAAATGACTATGTTTAGCTTAAGCCGGTGGAGACACATCGTCTGTGTCTGGGAAAAGCTCAGGCTGTCCTAGGAAGCACTTGGCCACGCTGTAACCGAACAAAATCGGGGATCTGTTGGCAAGGTCGCGCCCCGCCCGGAAACCCCAGGAAATGCCCTGCTCTGTGATGGTCTCCGTACGGGCAGTGATTCAGGGAGGCAGGAGGTGGGGAGGGATGCTGGAAGGAGGAGGCCCACCAGCTGGTGCGGAGACAAAGCCCGACCCGGGGCTCTTGCATATGCCACTGGCCATTCATCTCTCTTCTCCAGCACATCACCACGGCAACCCCTCCATGTGAGCGACTCCCCATCGAGTTTTAACCCAAATTATATTTTTCAGGCCTAATATCAGAGTCACTGTGAGAAGGAGAATTCACTTTAACTACTTTAAGATGCTCTGGGTAGGAGGCAAAGATGAGACATGAACGGCTGAAGAGGACGATCACATAATATTTTACTCAGAACCCAACCTACGGGCATTTTCCATCTGAAGGATTTTAAGAAAAAGAAGCAATATTAGAATTTGTTATGGGTGGTGTTTGTTTTCCAGGGAATGTCCTAGTTTCACCCTAATTCTGTTTACCTCCAGTCTCACTCGGTCATTCTTGATGTCCGGGATAATGGCCGTTAGTCAAGGGAAGAGATAATTAAGGTCAGCAAATGCTGTTTACTCCGAGAGAGATGAGGACAAGCACAGCTGAAGGATTTCTGGAACAAAGCATCGAGTCTGATCGCCATCAGACACCAGAAATCCAACCATCCAGAACACCCACCGGAAATCGCCCTCCTTGATTCAGGCAACTCTCCTTTGTTCGCTCTTAGGAATTCTTTATCGTTCCTTTCTTGAGTACGAAATGTTTCCTCTCTAAGACCTGATGATGTTAAGAAAAGTCTGGGAAATCGGTGACTTGGCTATTTTCACAAGGCCTAGAGCACAGTGGTTCAAGTAGGGCTCCCCGTCCTTTGGGTCCCTGTTAAAGCCAGCACGGTGTGACTAGGAGTCCCCAGGGACAGTGGGGGACCTGGAGAATTCCCTGTGAGGGGACAATGTTTCCACCATGGGGTGCTGGGCATTCCACACTCCATCACACTGACGCCTACGGGAGAGTATCTACAAAAGGTACTGTTGTCGTCCCATTTTGCTGATGGGGAAACGGAGCCTTAGAGTGGGAAAGTGCCTTGCTTCTGGTCACACAAGCCTACAGAGCCAAGATTCAAGAGCAGGTGCAGCCCCGAATTCACCGTCATTTCTCCCAAACACCCTCCACGTGGAGACGCATTGATGCCCCTGGGGACGGGGGAGAGCCGGCTGGCAGGGGTCCCTCCGAGGACAACATGAGGCTTACATAACCATGTCACCTCGTGAGGGCTCGGGGAAGACCCTCTCCAGCATTCGTCATTCTCACTGAAGAGGTCTGGTCATGGGAAGAAGCCGAAATGCAGGACGTAGGCTGAGTTCTACCACGTTAACGGTGATATGACCCTGGCGGACGGCACCTCGAGGGCCATGAGCCCAGCGCCTGGGGCTGGCGCGCTTCCGGCACAGGTACACGCCTCCCCTGAAAGACTCCCGCGTTTCCCAGGAAGAAAGCCATTTCCCAGGGAAGTGTCAAAATACAGTGGCCTCGGTTCCAGCAAGGCCGCAGCGCTCCTGCCCCAGGGGGTGCGGCTCTGGCTCCACGGAGGAAGCCGGGAGCATTCTGTCAGCGAACCCCACTGGGCAGGGAGGTCCTGGCTGTTCCCAAGCTGGCCTTCCCAGAGCCGGGCATCCACCGCTCTTCCAAGGCTCAGGTGTGATTTCTTCTGTGGACACAGATGTCCTGTAGAGCACAGAGGGAATAGACCCCCTGAGTCCCCACGGTCTGAGCCCCCCTTTGTGCATCTCAGTGCGCCCTGGCACGGACACACAGGCAAGGCCGGGCGTCGCCGCATCCCGTGCCCATGTGACCAGACCACTCACCTTCCCGGCCAGCTCTGGCACGAGCATCGCTGAAGGGAATCCGAATCCGCAGGCCCCGGCCACAGTGCATGGCCAAAAAGCCAACTACGAGCCAAATCCCAGCATAGCCTTAAGCCTTCCTCAACCGATATCAAGAAATTGGGGGCGCCTGGGTGGCTCAGTGGATTGGGCCTCTGCCTTCGGCTCAGGTCATGGTCCCGGGGTCCTGGGATCGAGCCCCGGGTCGGGTTCTCTGCTCAGCGGGGAGCCTGCTTCCTCCTGCCTGACTACTTGTGATCTCTGTCTGTCAGATAAATAAATAAAATCTTAAAAAAAAAAAAAAGAAAAGAAATTGGTCCACTGGGGAACCTCAGGGCAGAGGGAAGGAGGCAGGATAAAGGCGGCTAGGAAGGGTTGGGGGGCACGGACGAGCCCGCGGGCTGACCGTTCTGGCTTCTCTAGCCAAGCCAGCCGCTCACAAGACATTCCACTGAGATGGAGACCCTTACGGAACATTCCCACTGCCAACATAACCATTTTCTGAAAACGAAACAAAACAGAAATCATGCAGGTTTCTTTTTTCTTTTCTTTCTTTCTTTTTTTTTTTAAGATTTCATCTATTCATTTGACAGAGAGGGGAAGTGAGCACAGGCAGGGGCAGTGGAAGAGGGAGAGAGAGAAGCAGGCCCCCTGCTCAGCGGGGAGCCTGATGCAGGGCTCAATCCCAGGACCCTGGGATCCTGACCAGAGCCGAAGGCAGACGCTCAACTGACGGAGCCGCCCAGGAGCCCCAAAGGGTTCTTTTTTAACCAGGGTGAACAACTGTTCATGTGTCTTAAAATGCCGTCTGTCTGCCTTTAGTGCAGATTCAAATCGGAGGAGAAGAGAATGACTTTAAAAGTAGGCATTTTGGAGCCCCTGGGTGGCTCAGTGGGTTAATCCTCTGCCTTCGGCTCAGGTCATGATCTCAGGTCATGATCTCGATCTGCGGGATCGAGCCCCGCATCGGGCTCTCTGCTCGGCAGGGAGCCTGCTTCTCCTCTCTCTCTGCCTACTTGTGATCTCTGTCTATCAAATAAATAAATAAATTCTTTAAAAAAAAAAAAAAGGCAAGCATCTTGTGTCTTCTGTGTATCACACAGGCAAACCCGTGGAAAAGCAGGCTTACATTTCTCATTGAGTGCTGAGGACTCAGAGAAAAACCCACAAATCGTTGCCGTCACCACCAACATCACTCTCGGGGCATCTGCAGTGAGGACTCTGGGAACACAGAACTAGCCTCCGTCTTAATTAAGGGTCGTGCCAAGTAAACACAAACCAGTATCTCGTGCTCCTTAGGGAGGGCTGCAGGGGGAGGGGCAGCGCTGAGGAGTAGACAACAGGGAGAACAGAGTCCTCGGTTGGTGAGGCCCCAGTTTAACCTACAGAGAAAGGAAAGGCCGAAGCGTAGAGTCGTGGAGGGGACCGTGAAGACAAGGAGGCGAGTCGTGTCGCATGTCAGGTTACTGTCCCCCTCTTAAGGCCCTCTGCCTGCGCTGTTTGCTGCATAGGTCTGCAGGGCTTGCTAGCCCGCACCTGGCCTCAGACATCTGATGTGCCAATGGACTGTGGTAGAGCCTGTGTGCCCAAGCCATCATCTATCTCCACTTTCCCTGGGGCACCAACACCCTTGCTGGAGAGCCGCACTTAGACCCGGCCCCTCTTAGGAGCCGCAGCAGGAGGGATGCTCCTCACTCCCCTGGGCTGTGGGAGGGTGCCGCTCTCTGCTCCACGGCTCAGGGTGGTGCAGAGCCCCGCGACCTGGCACTCGGACAGTGAGCACAAGTGTGGGTACCGCTCTGGGGCTGGGCCAAAGCTCTGGCTGGGACCCTACGAGCTCCAAGCACCCGCAGCCCTGGGGCTGCTGTGCACCCTGTGATGCATACACGGGGGCTGGGGGTCATCTGGGACCCCTTCCCCCCCGAGGTACGTGGATTTCACCTGCCGTGCAAAAGTAGATGAGAACCACAGTTTTGAGGGGGAGGAAGCACAAAACTCCACAAAGGAACAAATCGGCTGCCTCAGGGCTCCCTGTGCTGGGGGACCGGGGGTGGCAGGTGCCCCTTTGGGCCCAATCACAGGCCGGCCCAATTGAAGGGACCCCAGGGAGGCAGACCCCACAGCCCCAGAACAAGGGTCCTGTCCAGGCAAACAGGAAGCATAAGGAAGGGGCCGAGAAGTAGCCTGTTGCTGGGGCTTCTGGACAGGTGAGCCACGCCCCAAGATGACTATGACCCGGGTTCCTGGGACATAGGCCGGCAGGGGGGCGGGGTGGAGGGTAGAGCTCAGGGGCCTGTGCCCCGCGAGCACGCTGCGTCGCTCTCTGGGAATTCCTACTGACGGGTGACCGGGCCCTGTGTTCCTGTTTCACACTGGGGCTCGGAACTGATATGGCGCACCCGCCATGGGGACCGAGTGACCCACAGCGGACCGCCAGCTCAGAGCAGGGGTCGAAGCAGAAAGCCAGCCCTCGGCACAAGACCAGGCTGGGCACCTGTGCTCCGGAGAAGGGCCCTGGGCCCAGGTGAGGCAGGAGCCATGGCTCTGGGACCCCCGCAGCGCCAAGAGCTCGCTGGGGCTCCACAGCCCAGGGCCCCAGGCAGGCCAGTGGCAGAGATGGCCCCCAGCGAGCCCAGATGGAACACTTGTGACCTCCCTGTGAACAGGTGCCCTCACCCACAGTTTTGTTCTTTTTCTTCTAAGATTCGTTTATTTATTTGAGAAAGAGAGAGTGTGTGAGCAGGGGAGAGACAGAGGGAGAGGGAGAGAGAGAACCTCAGGCAGACTCCCCCATGAGTGTGGAGACCCACATGGCTCGATCCACGCCCTGAGACCATGACCTGAGCTGAAATCAAGAGTCGGAAGCTTCACTGACTGCCCCCCGGCATCGCTCGCCCACAGTTCTGTCTGGGACCCCGAGGCACAGAGTCCCGTGGCTGGGAAGCCGTCGGGACTGAAACGAGGGCCACGCACGGTGGAGATGCCCTCCACGCGGGGGAGCCCGGGTGGATAAGCCGACCTCCCCGGGGGGAGATCAGACAGCGGGCAGCGAGGGAGGCTGAGCCTCGTCAAGGGCTCTTCAAGGGCAGGGACAGAAAGGCCAGTGTGCCGGGGGAGGAGTGAGGAAGAGGCCGGGCCCTGGGGACGGCAAGCTCCTGTCATACTAGCCGCCCCGAGTATCTCTAATCAGAAAGGTCTGACAGAGACAGTGAGGTCTCCGGTCTCTTTGGAGAAGGCGGCCACACGGCGTGAAGCTGTGTCACCGCACGGGGCGGCGGGGGTGGGTGGATGGGCGGGGTGGGGAGCAGCTCGTTTCCTAGAAGGTCGACTATGAGTCACCCTTCTTCGGGGACACAGTCGGGACCGAGAGGATCTTTACCATCACCCGATTCTGAATGAACTTGTTAGAGCATTTTTAGCGTAATGAAAACGTTAGATCAATTCCTCGCGGTGATCGTTGTCATTAAATCAATAGCCCATGCCGGCCGTCATGCTGACGGCTGACACATGCGGGAAGGTCTGCTCACAATGCGGGGGACCACCCGGTGCCCTCTACGGAGCCGTTGGGCCGAGGGCAGGGAACGATAAAAATCTGCTCCGTCCGCCGCTCCGAAGCCCCTGAGAAGGGGGACCGAGGTGACTCTCCGAGTCGCAGGCGTCCTGAGAACAGCAGGACCACAACACAGGTATTAAGAATTAATATAATATAATGTGTTAAGAAATGCATTTGCGCAGGTGAGCCGTGCGTTAGGACAGGGCTGGCGAGTCTCTCCCGTCTGCCATGTCACACCCCTAGGATCCACCGCTCGCTCTGTCTTTGTCTCTCCTCCTAACGAGCCAAACACACCGGAGAAGGGGTCGGTGGAGGTAGGGGCAGAAGTAAACCGTGGAGCAGGCGCCCAGGGTGGGTCCTGGGGATAAGCACCAGCATTTGTGGGGCTCCTCTCCCCTGGGACAGGCCCCCCAGCAGTCGCCAACATGCCCACGGGAAGCAGGTGGGTTTCAGGAATGCTCAAGCTGGGCCCAGAGGAGGTTTTCAGCTTCC
This sequence comes from Taxidea taxus jeffersonii, assembly GCA_003697995.1. NCBI lineage: Eukaryota > Metazoa > Chordata > Mammalia > Carnivora > Mustelidae > Taxidea > Taxidea taxus. The sequence continues at coordinate 34,513 of RCUC01163267.1, read as the reverse complement.
CCAGAGGGTGTGTTTTGCTCAGAGAGGGGGAGCTGGTCTAGGGTGGCGAGAACGAGTTATGACCATCTTAAGTCCAGGAGATTTCAGACCATAAATATCCACCCAGGCACACGTAGGCATGGCTCCTCACGTGCACACACCCCATGGGCAGAATCCGGGATGGGAGCGAGCTCACCATGGGTTACTGTTGGGACAGAAGCACAGAACACCTTGGGGCCCGAGCGCGGCAGGGTGGGTGTCTTAGGTGAGTCTGGGGACCCTGGGAGCTCTGGCCCCATAGAGATGAGCAGATGAGGGTGTGAAGGTCTGGGGTTCCATTCGACTGGGGATAGGTGCATCTGGGGGAGCAGAGTAGGCTGGAAAGGTTGAGCCATTGGCAAGACATCAGCAAATGGACAGTTGCTTGCGGATGACACCTGGAAAATGCAAATGAATCCCCTTAAGGAGTACTAGGGACGCAGAGAATTCAGGGGAATGTCTGATTATGAATTTACATATAAAAATAACAGGTGTGCCTGGGAGGCTCAGTTGTTAAGCATCTGCCTTTGGCTCAGGTCAGGATCCCGGGGTCCTGGGATCGAGCCCCATATTGGGCTCCCTGCTCATCAGGGAGCCTGCTTCCCCCTCTGCCTCTCCCCCTGCTTCTGTTCCCTCTCGTGCTGTGTCTGTCTCTCTCTGTCAAATAAATAAATAAAGCCTTTTTTTAAAAAAGTTTAAAAAAATAACAAATTGGGGCCCCTGGGTGGCTCAGTGGGTTAAGCCTTTGCCTTCGGCTCAGGTCATGATCTCGGGGTCCTGGGATGGAGCCTCGCATCGGGCTCTCTGCTCAGCAGGGAACCTGCTTCCCCCTCCCCCTCTGCCTGCTTTTCTGTCTACTCGTGCTCTCTCTCTCTCTCTGTCAAATAAATAAATAAATTATTTTAAAAAAAAAACAAATTTCCTTGGTATAAATACTAACTAATTAGAAAGCATGAAGGAAGAAAATAACTCGTGAATCCTGGCAACAATAAAAAAGATACAACAGCTCGAAATAAGCTGCAAATCACGCGTTGTGGGGCAGCGAAACCGCTCCGTGGGAATCTGAGGGCGGGCGTGACACCACACCCCTGTCCACACCCGCTGCACACAGGGTGCCTGGAGGGAGCTGCGAGCTCCGCCGGGCACTCTGGGCGATGACGGGTCCAGGTGCCTGTGCCGCTCCGCTCAGGCTGTTGGTGTGGGGGAGGCTGTGGGGGCAGCGGGGACTGTGGGGGGTCTCTGTCCCTTCCCCACACTTGCTGTTCACCTAAAACTACCCTAAAAAATGGCCTATGTAGGGACCTGGTCGGCTCAGTCAGTTGAGTGTCGGATCCTTGATCTCAGCTCGGGTCTTGATCTCAGGGTTGTGAGTTTGAGCCCCGCATTGGAGCCTACTTTAAAAAAGAAAAAAAAAGGGGGTCTATTTAAAAGGAAAGTAAATGTGTGGGACCTAGGTGAGGAAACCTTAACTCTACCAGGAAATAGTAAGAAGAGCCGAATACAGTAACTTGTTGGCAAGGGAGGCTTAGCCTTGGGAAGATGGAGGTTCTCTGCAAGCTTCTCTATACACATTCAAGGAAAAGTTCAAGAGATAAGAGCCGGAAGAACATTTGCAATGCATCTAAGAAGGCCGAGACTCTTGGTACACCCTGATGGACGCCCGCCTGGGATGCCCGCCTCCTCCCTGAGCCCCTGGGGCACCTGCCCCGCTCACCCAGCCAACAGTACCAGCTGGCGGGCGCCCACCGTGGGCTCTCTTTTCAAGGACCCGCAACCCCGCCACGGGCGGTGAGACTGGGCAACAGGAGGCACGGGCGATGAGCCCAGTGCAGACGTCCAGCATGGACGCGTGAGGCTGGCCCGTCCTGGTGGGATGCCAGCGGGCCTTTGTGCGAACAACCGTGAACTCAAGGAAAATGGCTGCGGGGGAGGGCGGTTGGAGCTCTTCTCACGGCGTGACGGAGGGTGCCAAGGTCCTGGCTGGGATCACCGAAGTCGAGTACACGAATGGAGCCGCCCAGCAGAAGAAGGACTTCTCGGTTCCAGGGAAGAGGAGAGCAGGCTCCTCGTCCTCTAGGAGAGGTGACCTTCCCCACAGACACAGGCTGTGCAGGACCAACGGGATGTCCTGTCCGGACCCAGCAGGGAAGGGAGGGGTGGACCCAGGCTTAGTTTCCTACCATCTAAGCAGGGCTCACCCCTTGCCAGGGCTGGAAGAGGGGTGGGGAGCTGTGGGGCTGACCACCTCGGAAGGGCAGGGAGACCTTCCAGCGGGTCAGCTATGCACGGCCCGACCGTGGGTTCTGCTGCCCCAAGCTGTCCCAGACAGAGGCCACCAGCGCCACGGTCCTGCCACCCACCACGGGACCAGCTGGGTGTTGTTTGCCTCTTATCCTCAGTGGCCAAGCAACGGGGGCTGGCGGCCTAATCACATCGAGGGGGACAGGGCGTTCTGGGTCAGGCTGCCCAAGTTCACTGATGTGGCCCAACATTCAGGGCTTGGAGCCCCGCAGCCTAATAGTAAGCACCAAATGTTAAAACACACACTCGGGTCTCCTGCCGCGGTATTTCAACAACATAGCATCGGCCGGGGTTACGGCTAAGGCCCACAGGCTTCCATGGCTCTAGGGGGCTGTCTGCTCGCGAAGGTGTGACATCTCCAAAGTGGCTTCTGCTTCCAGGGGGCTAGGCACCAAGAGGGGGACATCTCAGCAGGGGCCTTACCAGGATAGGGGAGAGCCAAGAAGCTCACGGCCGGGTAAGCCTGAGCCCCTAACACGTGGACAGAGGGGGGAGCCCCCAGAGCAGAGGAGGAGCAGACAGGGCATTTGCAGGAAAACCAGGACAGCAGGACCGCAAAGACCTGAAGAGCGCAGAGAGCAGGAGGGGCTCACCAGCCCCTCGGGGAGGTGGGCGGTCTGCTGGATTCGGAAACACTGAAGCGCCGGGGGAGGCAGGGGCTCCTGCCCCTGTGAATTCAGTCCTTCATCTGACGCTTGCCAGCGCGTCCGTGCACCTCACGCTGTCTACCGCTCCTCCCCACCATGATCCACAGTTTCTGTCTGTGGTCCCCGTGGTGCCCAGACACACTGATGTCTGTTGGCCCCCGAATCCCGTGTGGATGGGGGAGAGTGTCGCACCCAAGAGGAGCCCGCAGAGCCCACGCGTCGGGATTGGACCCCAAGCTCTGTGCTCTCAGCTCAATGACCTCAGGCATTCTGCTGGGTTCTGCTTCAGTTTCCTCATCTGTCCAAGAGGGTCATAATTCCATCTCCCAGTGTTCAGCTGAGTCCCCCCCCCAACAAAGGAGTGACGTTGGGGAGCAGAGGATGCATCGATGTGGGTGGTGGGGGCTCAATCCTCCGAGACCCCAGGAGCCTGGAGAGAGCAGAGCTGCGCCCACCACAGCCCACGCACCAAACTAGCCCGTTGCCTGGTTTTATACCTAAAGCTTTACTCGGGGGCTCCCGAGTGGCTCAGTTGGTGACGTGTCCAACTCTTGGTTTTGGCTCAGGTCACGATCTCCTGAGTCATGGGATTGTCGGATCGAGCCCCGTGTCCGGCTCCAAGCTCAATGTGGAGTCTGCTTCTCCCTCTGCCCCTCCCCCTGCACTCCCTCTCTTTGATAAATAGAATCTTTAAAAAATAAAAAGCTTTATTCGAAGACAGTAGTGCCCAACTCTTCACATGCTTTCTTTGTTGCGGTGCCGGCTGAGGCCTGAATAGGAAAGCTCGGACAGATCCGCAGCCCCACCGGCTCCCGGGGCTGTGACAGGTCTGAGGAAGGTAAACTGTGCCAACCTGACCAGCGCGATGTACGTGCTGGACACAGAAGTTAGACAGAATTTCAGTTATTGGTCCTACTGGCCTCTCGCACAGAACCTGCCAAGAACAGCCGAAGTGCACAGAAGGGTCTCAGAGGGACGGTCGCCCATCCCGGGCTCCAGGCAATGACCCACGTCCCCAGCAGTTGGCTCTACCAGCAGCCACTCTCGGAAGAAAGGACAGGGATGGGGAAAGTGGCAAAGAAGGCTGATTTTGCGCATTTTATTGCTGATATTACTCCTAGAAGGAGGGCAAGCGCGTTGCCTCCTTTGCCCCGCTGGGGAAAGCTTTCTGTATTCCAGTTCTTTCCACGGCAGGCTCGGAGAATTGCTTCAGGGCACAGAGCAGCCTCGTTGCCTCAGCTGTCAATGTTCAGGGCCGTTTGTGCGAGAGAGACGGGGTTCAGCCGAATGGAAGGGGACGTCCCTTCCCAGGCCTCCCTCAATGAGTTTCCTTCAAATGGAAGGAAACCCTGAAAGGGATTTTCCAAGCAAAACAGAGTGAGAGAGAGGGAAAGAGAAAAGAGACAAAGCTACAGGAGGATTTCCTGAGTGGAACAGGGGCTGGCCCGGGGGAGCTGGGGGTACCCACAGAGAGCCACCCTCCGCTTCGTGCCTCAGTTTCCCTCCAGCTCCCACAGCGACACCCAGCGTCTCTAGACAGATGTCCTCGCTCTGCGCCCCGCTTCTCGAAGCTGCGGCTGCTGCAGCTGCCTGGGGACCCTGAGCCCTGCATGAGTAGGTCCAAGGCGCACCAGTAAGCACAGGATTGAGAGTGCCCGATACATGTCTGCTCACAGCTTTATGTGTAGACGCGAAAACACCTCCGAAATACACTGTGGCTCGTTTTAAGATAAAATACATAAATAGAAGGTCTAGTAGTTCCTTCCCAGCCCACTGGGGCCCTCCACCTTCTCTCCAAGCACACACGTCCGTCTGGAGACCCCGGACAGGCCAGGTGGCCCCACGTTATCCTGTCCACACAGTGCCCTGGGGACAGCTTCACTGGGAAAGAGGGATCCGCTGCTAAACAGAGCTTTGGGAACCACGGTTCTAGACGGGTCCAAGCGCCGTTCGTTTTCGAGAGCTCACTTATCCCCTGCCTCCCCCTCTGGGAGCAAGACTGGGCCCGGAGTGTCTCGTCCTTTCTACAGGCTCAGCGACATGTTTGCGTGTGAGCAGGAACTTTCTGGGGAGGACGCATTCGAGTAAAGGAGTGATGTCGGGCACTGGGTCCAGACAAAGGAAGTCACGCGGGTGCCTGCTGACTCCGTGTGGGGTGGGGGGACCGTGTCCGAGGCCACTTGGGAAAGGGGAAATGGTGGGCGCTCTGAGCACATCCCCCGTGCCACTGTCCCACCACTCACTTCTCGGTCCCCAGCTCAGGTGGCCTCTCCAGCCTTCTCACACTGGCTTGTGGGCTCCCAGCCCCTCCCCGCCTCCGCCATCCCCAGCTCCACACAGGGCACACAGGGCACGCAGGACTCCCTCATACCCCGGTCCCAGAGCCAGGCCAGGGAAGCCAGCACAGGTCAGGGCAGAGCTTGGACAGGCAGCAGCGGCCTCCCTCCACCCAGGGGCCCAGGGGCCACGCATAGGGGCCAGAGAGCGTGAAGAAGAGCTAGACGCAGTTCTGAATCCAGAGCTATCCAGAAGTTTCCAGGCTCCTGACCCAGCGTGCAGGCCTCTTGGTTACCGTCCCCGTCCCCACCGTGAAGGGCAATCACCGGCCTGTCATTCCCTGTTCCGTCACTGCTTCTCACGCCCGGTACCTCGCGCCCCTTCTGCCTTTTGTCCTCCAACGACGAGGAAACCTAAGCCCACCTATGGATTCTGGAAGCCAGGGGCCAATGTTACAGCCAGGAAACCGGCAAGGGCATTTGCTGAAAGAAGCTGTGAGAGATGTCACCCTAGTGCTTCAGGCTGGGTGTGCTGGCCTGGCCCCCACAGCTGACCCCACGCCCCCGAGTCTCTCCCGAAAGGAAGGCTAAGAGGCGAAGGGGCTGCCCCAAACCCCAGAGCCACGGCAGGCAGGAGGCCCAGGCCTGGGCCTCGTTTGAGCCCCAGAGGGCTTCTCAGCTGGGTGCCTGGGGCAGAGAAAAAGCTGTTCACAGCCACACTCACCTCCGCACAGCACGTCGGGGTCCTGAGCACCCAGAGCCCGCGCCGGCCACGCCAGCAGGGCCAATAGGACCACGATCAGCGGCGCTGACCCCATGCTTCACAGCCAACCTCCTCTGAAGCTGTCCTGAAGCGGGGCACAAGCAGGGAGCGGCTGGTGTCCCCTTGCTACCTGGAGACCAGTGCTGGCCCCCAGATGCCACACCTGCACCTGTGACCAGGTGCTGGCAGCTGGCCTTGGCTCAGCTGGTCCCCACCCCTGGGTCCCAACCCTGCACACCGCCCTGCCCCCTCCCAGGTGCCCAAGCTCCATCCTGGTCTGTGGCCCCACCCTCAGTGCCCACACCCGCCCAGCTGTCCTCACCCCGGCCCTGCTGCAACAGCTGGTCCAGCTCTCCGGGGCGGGCGGCCCCTGGGAGCTGCAGCAGGTTCTGGTGCACACGCTCCCGAGCACAGAGCCTCACCCTGCAGAAGGGGCGCCTTCACACTGGTCACCTGGCACCTCCGGGCCTTGCTCTCAGCCTGCAACAGAGGTGGAGGAAGGGTCCTCCTGGGGGCTCCCCCACAGGCCTCCTCTCCGGGTCCTGGGGGCCTACTTGTCCCATTCCCCCACCCCACTCTCCAGAGCCCCCCTCCTTAGGCCCTTTCCTTCCCACAGTACCCTGCCCCGCCCCAGAGCCAGGTACAGGGAAAGGGGGGATGCACTTAGCATTACATTTACGTTTTTTAAAAAGATTTTATTATTTATTTGTCAGAGAGAGCGAGAGAGAGCGAGCACAGGCAGACGGAGTGGCGCAGAGGCAGAGGGAGAAGCAGGCTCCCTGCCGAGCAAGGACCCTCCATCTGGGACTTCATCCCTGGGACTTGTTCCCAGGAGGCTGGGATCATGACCTGAGCCAAGGCAGCCACTTAACCCACTGAGCCCCCCAGGCGTCCTTTACATTTGCATTTTAACAGGACACAGCTTTGGTAAAGCGGCAGGAAGGCTTTTTATTCAAATGAGTCTCATGGAAATCCCAATATGGAAAGCAGCGAAGTACCCTTGCCTTCCGTCACCGGGTCTCCACCCTCACTAGACAGGGCCAACGCTTCCCCTCCCAGCGCAGGTCGCTGGGGCCAGGTGTAGGTGGAGAAAGAAGGTGAGTACTTCTGGGCAAGTGATTTCCCCCAACTCAGCTGACCTCCATGTTCCGGGAGCAGCAGCCGGTGCTAACTCTGCCTGGTTGAGCTGTGAATGCTGTCCCCTTGCTGCTGCAGCAGAGCTAGCTCACTGAAGATGAGCAGGGGCGCGTTTGGGGGGAAAGGGGGGGAGATGAAAGAAAGAAAGGGGAAAGAAGGAAGAGAAAAGGAGGAAGGGAAGAAGGGAGGGAAGGAAGGAGGGAGGGATGTCTTAGGGTTACTAGTAACTACCGCCCCAGCCCCGACAGGCTGTTCTTCCAAGTGACTTGGTACCGTTTAGTGGAGAAGAGCTTTTGGGGGACTCACGGCTTTTGCTACAGGGATGTCACTGTTCCCAGGTTCTTTCGGGGGAGAGGAGGAAATGTGCGGACGAACCAACAGCCACAGACACACTCACCGCCCCCCATCTCCGGTAGCCCCAAGCCCAACCCAGCGCACCTCGGGCTCTTGCTGACCCCTTTCTGACACGATGACGTCCCTTCTCCCGCAGCGCAGAAGCTGCCATTTCCTCCACTGTTCCTTGGCTCATTTCCCTACGTGCCCCAAAGCCACCACGGTGAACGACTTGTTCCCGTGCCCTGGCTTGCGTGCCGGGGGCCAGGATGCTAGTTGTCATCAGGGCAGCAGGGCATCCCGCTCCGAGGCTCCAGTGCCAGTCCCCTGGCGATCAGGGGTGGCCACTGGACGATGTCCCTGGCGCTGAGCTGTAAGCAGAAGGAGCTGGGTGGGACTTCTGAAAAGCTCTTTAAAAGTGGGAATGAGGTGATGTGAAGTGGGGTCTGGGAGCAAATGGTCAAGAGAGAATTCTTGAGACGTCTTCGGTGCAAAAAGCATGGTCTTATCACAGCACGGCACAGGACGGTCGGCAGGAAGAGCTGCACTGGGGTCGTGAACAGCGGCCAGTTACCTGCTTGCAGGTTGGGAGGGGGTTAGGGACAGTGTACGTCTCTAAGGAAATTGGAAGCAAGGTGTCGAGGGCCTCGAGGGGCTAGGTGTTGTTAGGAAAGGGTCATTTACTACTGTCCAGTAAAACCACAGTCGTGAGACCCTCCAGATGTGCACCGGTGCCCACGTGCTTGGGGGATGATTGCTAACACCCATGAGAGGGCGCAGAGATAGAGGAAGTTTCTAAAGGGATTTTTACAGGATCCTGGGGATCGGGCTAATGTCAAGCTAAGGTTGCCTTTTGCCTCTTGCAAAGTATTAACTTGGAGGCGGTGACTTCCTGGAGGATAGTCACTCTGCCCGTCCCGAGGACTTGCCAATGGGCTGCAAGCTGTAGGGAGATTTAATTTTCTCTATGTTTCTTTTGCCTTTGTTTTCACATCAAGAAGGCCGCTGCAGTGGGTCCTTCTTGCCTTTCATTTGTTCCTTCTGCTTCCTCCCTGGAACGTGGATCTGATGGCTGGAACTCCTGCAGGTGTCCCAGACCCTGAGGCAGGCTTGAGGCAGGACAGCAGAGAGCAGATGCAGAGCGAGAATCCAGAAGCCCGGGTCCTGGGGGCTCTGCGCCGTTTCCAAACCAGCCCCTAACTGTCAACTCTTGGTCTTCTTTTCATATAAGGGAAAAAGTAAATTCCTCCAGGTTTAAGCCATTGTTCTCATTGGTATAGGTTTGCTGGGAGCTGAATGAAATTCCTAATGGGAGGAAGCAGAGAGGTGGCGGGTTCCCCTCCCGTCAGCATCTACTAGTCCGCAGTGCAGAAGCGGGAGCCCCAGTGAACCCCAGCCTCTTGGCCCAGCAGGCTGGGGTGTCACCACATTCCAGAGGAACCAGCTGGACGGGACCGTGCAGTTGTTGGAGGCGAGACCCAAGGACCTTGCAGAAGAACCAGTAGGAAGAGGACAACGGAGCCTGGGGAGGGGTCCCATGTCACCCCAGTGAGAGAGAGGAAGCCAGAGGGCGGTGAGTGAGAGTCTTCTAGACCCCATGCAGTCTGGCTTTCCTTCCTCAGCTCCTGGGGTCTCCGGATCCTTAACAAGCACCCAGTTTTCTCGTGTCTGCGGGGCCACTACCCACCTGTTGCACAGTCTAGAGACACAGAGGTCTTTCCTAGCAGCCCCGCTCGCTGGACCCTGTCCTAATTTGTAGGCAATCCTCTTGATTTTGTCCCTAAATATTTCCGGAATGAGTCTACTTCTCTCCATCTCCGCCACCAGCCCCTGCCCCATGCGTAGCCCCAGGACGTTCCCTGCGCCCCTCGGCCCGTCCCCCTGTACTTCCTACACTGCCAGAGAGGGCTCTCAGGACATGACACGGGTGGTGTTTCCAGGGACGGGGCTTCCAGCAAGTGGGCTCGGAGTACAGCGCACACCACGCAAGCTCCCTGTGGATTAAGGAACAAAACCATAAAAGCACTAGAAGACGTTAAGGGAGAATAGTTTTTATGTAATTGCAGCATGGGACGGGGCTTTGTAACTAGTATCAAAACAGGAGGAAGAAAATCTGTAACACAAAAGAAAGAGAACAGTCCCATAATCATTTCTTTTTAAGTAATGTCTATGCCCAACGTGGGACTCGAACCCCCGACCCTGAGATCCAGAGTCACACACTTTACAGACAGCCGGCCAGGAGCCCCTCCTCCTAGGATTATTTACAAAATAAAATGAAATCACAAGGCAGAGCACGGGGGATTTTTACGGCGGCGATAGGCTGCTGGGGGTAGTGTCTTGGCCGATGCCCGTCAGTACACATTTGTGCAAGCCTGTAGGCGTGAACCCTAGAGTGAACCACGGACGCCGTGTGGCGAGGACGTGTCACTGTGGGCTCACCAACTGTCACAAATGCACAAAGGGGTGTGTTGATAATGGGACAGGCCGTGGGGGGCAGAGGGTATGTGGGAAGTCAGTAATTCTGCTCAAAATCTGCCCTAATAAATAAAGACCACTCAAAACAAAACACGTTAAAATCTAACCTGCTTGAAAACCAAGTAAGGATTTGAAAGGAAAGACCAGCAAAATCAAAGAGCTGGTAACGCCACAGGTTGGCGCTGGCATGACATCGTCCTCCTATGCCGTGAACCGGTACGGCCTCCACGGAAGGCCACCTGGTGGTGTCCAGATAGTCCCTCACGGGACAGATCCACGTACGGGGTGACCCCGGGACCCTGCTTCGAGAATCTGTGCCATTCGTACACTTGCACGGGGACAGAACGGTTTGGGGTCAGGCACGGCAGCCCCACCGTAAGAGCCGTGGGGGGAAATAATCTACCCATCGGCGGGAAACGGCACAGCTCAGCGCAATGAGCCGCTGTCAGGAAAAGAAGGAATCTTCTGGTGTACAGCTGTGGGATCATCCCCGAGTATTTCTAAGTTAAAAAAAAAAAAAAAGGTTCCAAACCATGTGTACAGTGTCATGTGCTACTGAAGGGGAACAGACCTTGTCGCCCCTGGTTATGCCTCTTTGGCATAAAGATTATTTTAGGTCGATTATTTTTGAGAAACTGCAGATTCAGGGAAAGGTCTTCACCCCCCCCCTCAGCTGCCTGGATGTACACCGGGGAGGGGACCTGGACCGGGAAGGAGGCTATTGCCAGAGATCCCTCTTCGCCTAGGAACTTACCTGCATCAGAGGACAACCTATGTTTTCCAGACATCTCCTCTGCCTGGCCTCCCTGCCCCTCGCGGCCCTGGACCCCTCAACTTCCTTCTGCTCTGGTGTCATTTAAGCCTCAATCAATCACCTGGCTGCCCTCTGGCCCTCATATTTTGGGGGCTCCTCTATGCTCAAAATTTTTCTCCTGCTAATCTGTCTTATGTCAATTTAATTATCAGACCAGCTAAAGAACTTAAAGAGGAAGAAGGAAAATTTTTCTTCCCCTTCACCTTGGAGGAGCTTTCGACAAGGTGCCTTTAGGGCTTGCTTTTTCCACTGTGGCTGGAATCAAACACAGCCCAGGAAGCAGCCAGGCTGAGTGGACGGGGAGGACCCCTCAGGAGGGACCACGCTCTCCCCAGCAGCCTCTGGATGTGATGTCACTTTGCTCTTACAGAAGACCTACGGTAGAGCCTATTTTCGCTAATCGGAAGAAATCAGTAGAGCGAAAATAGCATGCACGGTGGCCCTTTCCGATTCGCTCTACTTTCTGACATCGAGGAGATGCATATAATTAGTCTTTCGTTAAAGCTGGCATAACTCGAGCTTTCGGAATGTGAGGGACACCTGTGCGCTCCTGTCACACCGCAGGAATAAGGCGCCGTTCTTGAACCCTGTGGGGGCAAGTCACACCTGGGAAGAAGAGGGCTTCCTGTGACCCTGCAGGGGCAACCTGCTGCAGAGAAGAGGGTCTGCCCAAGGCCGCCCTGTGGGTGTCACATGGTGGGCAGAGGAAGTGCTGGGTCACCCTCCGATGGTCACCTTTGCTGGAAATGGAACCTACCGGTGCTGCCAGGACGCCGCAAGAGAGGGAGCACTGGAATTTTCCGAGGCATGCAACTTTCGGCCCCACTAGCAAGGGGGGGATTCACAGCCCCTACCCCTATCCTCCTTACCCTCCCCAATGTCCCTGACACCGCCCCTACCCTCCCTGCCTCCCCGCTCCATTCACCTACTTCCCTCGCATCTGCCTCCCCCATAGGCAGCAAGGTGGGTGGGCGATGCTGGAGAAGCCAGTAGGGGCCAGGGAGAGACCCCACAGCTGCCCTGTCTCCTTCACCCTGTCCTGGAAGCTGCCAGGAGCCCGAGACTCTTTTTTTTTTTTTTAATTGTATTTATTCATCTGGTAGAGAGAGAGAGAGAGAGCACAAGCAGGGGAGTGGCAGAGGCAGAGGGAGAAGCAGGCTCCCCACTGAGAGGGAGGCCAACGCGGGACTCTATCCTGGGACCCTGAGATCATGACCTGAGCCCAAGGCAGACGCTTCACCCACTGAGCCCCCAGGCTCCCCGAGCCTGACTCTTGAGTCAAAACCAGCGTAAGTGCCCTTTCCACTTAAAATCAGTGTATTCTGGGGCGCCGGCTGACTCAGTCAGTTAGGCATCCGACTCTTGGTTTCCGCTCAGGTCATGATCTCAGGGTCTTGAGATCGAGCCCTGCATCAGGCTCTGGGCTCAGCGTGGAATCTGCCGGAGAGTGTCTCCCTTTCTTTCTCTCTCCCCCTGCACTTTCTCTCTTTCTCTTTCAAATAAATAAACAAATACATCTTTAAAACCATAAATAAAATCAATGTATTCCATTTTAACCAGATGCAATCAAGGTGTATTAACGCAGCATTTCACATGGAAAGGTTTTGTGGCAAGATAGTGCTGAGTTGACCCTCAAGGCAAGAAAGAATGAATAAGAGAAAAAGTCAATAACCTCGCCCCTCTGAGGTTTAAAGCATCATCTCATTTACTGGGAGAGGAGTTTTTCTTTCATTGAATTGTTTTGTCTCTTTTACTTAGACTGGAAACCTCCCGGGCACGCCGGTGTGACCCCTGCCCTCCAGCATAAGTGACAATAATGACTCACATGAAGGAACGAGCGCATGCGTCATGGCCTGAATATCTGAGCAGAAGCCCAGACGTCTTAGAGGAAGAAAGTGGTGCTGCGACCCCTCCAACTCCCCAGCTCGGGGCTCCTTCCTGGTGCAGACAGGAAGTGAGCCCTTCTTGGGGTGTCCTCAGACACCCCTCCTCTACACCCTGCACGTGCTCAAGCTTCTGTCTCTAAAAAGCGTTGTCCCAGGGGTGCCTGGGTGGCTCAGTGGGTTAAGCCTCTGCCTTCGGCTCAGGTCATGATCTCAGGGTCGTGGGATCGAGCCCCGCATCAGGCTCTCTGCTCAGCGGGGAGCCTGCTTCCTCCCCTCTCTCTGCCTGCCTCTCTGCCTACTTGTAATCTCTGTCTGTCAAATAGATAAATAAAAAATAAATAAATAAAAGTAAAAATAAAAAGCGTTGTCCTTCCTCGTGGCAGGGACCCCCGGAGCAACAGAGCACTTTAACCCAGCAGATGAGCGAAGTGGGCGCTCCCTCCTTGAGGCCTAGAGACTGGCCAGGAAGGGCTTTTCCCTAAGCTGCAGCAAAGGAACTCGGAAAGAAGAAGGGAAAGGAGCTGAGCATCTGAGAACCTCCTGCCTCCAACCACCTTTCTCCCTGCTCTCCTTCCTCCCTTCGACGTATCTGCCTGAGAGACAGAATCAGAGTCTGTGTTTTCTGCTGTGGGAGACTTTCCGGACCTGGGCTCCCAGCAGCAGGCTGACGCCCCAGCGGGTGGGCTGGGTGGGAGCTGGGACAGGGAGCCGTGGGGACACCTGGACAGGCAGACCCCACTGGGAACCGTGGCCCCAGGACGAAGCCAGGGGTTACACGGAGGCTGGGGCCATGTGGCTCCCCCCTCGAGCTGCTCGTCATCCCCAGGGCCCCGCGCTAGGCACGCAAGCAGGTCCAAACTCAGTGATTTCAGGAGAGTTTACTAACACGCCTGGCAGCTTAAAGAAACGTGGGAAGGACAGTGCTGTCCTTGGGGCCTTTGCCAGCTCTGAGCCCAGAAGGACGACCGGAGCTCGGAGAGGACAATTGCGACAAAGGCTGACTTCATGAATCGTGACCTTCCGTGGAGGGACGCACGCACCCCGCGCCAACCCACTAGAAGTGTGATCCAGCCAGGGACCACCATGCTGGCCCTGGAGGGCTTGGAGCCCAGGGACGCCGCGGGGGTGGGCCTCCCGGGGCTCAGGGAGGGTTGGGGAGGGACAGAGGAGAGGTCCTGCAAGAGGCCCGAGGTCAAAGCTTTCCGGACCCGCTCTAAACCCACTGAATGTCTGGATGTCTCTTGTCCCTCCTTACCCCACGGTCCCCCTCCTCCCTGTCTGGATTGCGCCGTTAGCTCAGGGCCCCTACCGCACCGCCTCCTCCAGACTGGATCCAAGTTCCTCCAAAGATACCAGCATAATGCAACTCAGACCCAGCCCCCGAGGAGCCGCCACCCTGCCTGAGGGTAAAACCTGTGTCCTTAGCACTGGTGTGAAAGTCCCACCACTGGCCTCTCTCTCTGCCCTTGGGTTTACCGTCCCTCTCATGTTTTTTCAGGCCTGTGTGCCTCATTTACAGGTGTCCCCTCAGTCTGGTCCTCCCTTCCCAGACCTTTCCTTATTTGTCCAAAGCTTCCGGCCCTTCAAGACTTGATCTAAGTGTCACCTCCTCCAGGAAGCCTTCCCTGAACACTTGCCTGCCCTCCAGTCTGAGGTTGGGTCTGGCTGTGGAGCCCAGGGTCTGTCAGAGCGCCCCCTTCTGTCTGTGGTGTGAAGGTGCCGGCCAATCCCGGCCAATCCGTCTGCTTGCAGGAGCGCCCCCCCCCCCCCATCAGGTCTGGGCGGTGGACACTGTACAGAGTTTCTAAACCTATTTGGGACAGATGGACCTGAGCAGCTCACTGTGTCTGCAGGGCTCCCTCTTTCCAACGATAAAAAGGAGGATATTATTAAATGAACATTTCCAGCTTGAACATTTCATCACTTGTCCTTGAACTAAAGGCCACGGGAACTAGAACTTGGCGGGAGAGGCCACTGTTCTCGTTGGCCGCCCCCGGTGGGTGTCGCCCTGACTGCGACCTTGGGAGCCCCGTTCTGGCCAAACCCTGGGCCCCTCGAGTCTCCAGCTCTCGGGAACCTCTCCCAGCAGCAGGGCTCGGCTCCCGCTCTCATGGGGGTTTGGGAACACAGGTGCCTGCTCGCCGGGGGCACCGGACAGCTGCTCAGACAGGCTCGCGCTGGGGAAACAAGGTACCAACAGATCACAAGCGACATCGTGTTTGCATTTTGTATGTGTCCCAGCTTCGGCTGGAAGTAATCAGGGCCACACGGGTGGGGGGGGGGGGGGGGGGGAGGGTCCCTCCCAGAAACAGGCTGTGTCCGGGGTGGGTGTGGTGGGGACCCCCGCTGGGGTGAGAAGGCGCCAGAGGGAGGCTGCCTGGCAGGGAGGGACCAGCCTGCCTCTCCCCTCGGCGGCCGCCTCCCCTTCTTGTGCGCTCACTCCGAATTATTTGGGGGGGGGTTTCAAAGCAGCATGCGTAGAGCCTTTAAAATGCCAACTGCTGGGACGCCTGGGTGGCTCAGTTGGTTGGGCGGCTGCCTTCGGCTCGGGTCGTGGTCCCAGCGTCCTGGGATCGAGTCCCACATCGGGCTCCTTGCTCAGCAGGGAGCCTGCTTCTCCCTCTGCCTCTGCCTGCCTCTCTGTCTGCCTGTGCTCGCTCTCTCTCTCTCTCTAACTGATGAATAAATAAAATCTTAAAAAATATATATATATATTTAAAATGCCAACTGCTCCCGGAATAGAAACCAGAAGAGGGCGGCTCCCCTCACACCAGGGGCTGCCCTTCCCAGGTCCCCGGCGCCCTGGGCTCTGCCGGCACGGGGATGCCCCCCACCCTGTGTCACCCCCACGCAGTGGTCCCAGAGGCTTCCCGGTGAGTCCCCTCCCCCCTGCAGACCCTGCGCACTGCGACCTCGCCTGGCTGCAGGTGCTGAGCGGCCCCAGGGCCCTCCCAGCACCCGGCCCCTGCGGCTCCGGGCCCAGCCCCTCCTGGGGCCCGCTGGAAACGGCTCACCAAGGAGCTTTGGCCCCACAGGCCAGTCTGTCCTGGGCTCGGGTCGCCCAGCTGGGAAAGCCTCTCCCCTCTCGGGACCTCGAGGGTGCGGGGCTGAATAGCCTTCCACGACCCTCCCCGCCCTGGCGGGCAGCTCCACACTGCATGGGGGGGACGGATCTTCAGGGTCGGGGGGGGAGGTGGGCGTGCAGGCCCTCGCCGGCCGGGCCATTGTCGTCCTTGAGATTTCGTCTTTGGAATCAGGACTGACAGCTGTCTCGGCGGCTGTGCATGCCAAGCACCTGGTTTTTACGGATGAGGACGCGGAGGGCCCCGTCGGCCCGGGGCCTGTGCAGGGTGGGCCCAGCACCACGGCCGGAGCTCAGGGAACACACCGCGACCGCGACGGCCGGGCCTGGGAAGCATCCCACGGCCAGCGACCAGCCCGGGAGCCTGCCCCGCGCGCATCCCCTGGGACCTTCCTTACCTCCCCGGCAGGGCCCAGGCGTCCGGAGGCGGGCGGCCAGCGCGAGAGGCCGCCAGGAGCCGCCCAGCACTTGGTATTTATTGTTTTCCCTCAGAAAGGTTCATCCCAAGCTCTAAACGTGAACTGAGGCTGAACTCGAGAGCTGTTTCCGGACTTGGCATCTCCGGGCTGCGCGTGGCCCGAAGTGGCCCGAATCCCGACCCGCTCGCGTCTGGGGTCCCGCCGCAGGCCGGCTGTCCGCACCGCCTCACTCCGCAGCTCGCCTCTGGGCGCTGGGCCCCGGCCCTCCCCGCCACCGCCCTGGCCGCGCCCCACGCCTCCGGCCTGCTCCGTGCCGAGCTGGGGCCCGCAGGTGTGACACGCTGCGCCGCGTCTGAATATTTTTTCAGTCACTAAAATGCAGTTCACGCCGTGAAGTCGGGTTGGTTTAGAAATCGGACGCATCACTTTTATAGTAGAATCTCATGACCCTTGCAAGGCATTCCATTCAAAAAGTTTTAAAGGAATACTATTATTTATCATTCTAAACTCAAGCAATTCTTTTTAAAAATTTTTTTAAAGATTTTATTTATTTATTGAAGAGAGAGACACAGCAAGAGAGGGGACACAGCAGGGGGAGGGGGAGGGGGAGGGGGGAAGCAGGCTTCCCGCTGAGCAGGGAGCCTGATGCAAGGCTCGATCCCAGGACCCTGGAATCACGACCTGAGCTGAAGGCAGAGGCTTAACAACTGAACCATCCAGGTGCCCCTAAAGTTTTTTTAAAGATATTTATTTAGTTAGTTATTTTTTTTGAGAGAGAAAGAGACCAGGAGTGGGGAATGGGGAGAGGGAACCAGACTCCACACTGAGCAGGGAGCCCAACGTGGAACTTGGGTCCTGGGATCGTGACCTGAGCTGAAGGCAGATGCTGCACCCACTGAGCCACCCGGCACCCCTATACTCAAACTCCTCTCAAAAACCAGTATTCTCTGAACAACCTCCAAGGGGAAGATATGTACAAAATCCTAACATCTGACGAGAAAAAGCGTTAATTTTGCAAGAAATAGATTCTGATTTGTGAGAGTTCCTGGGATCAGGATCTGTCATGTTATGAGTTCCTGGGATCAGGATCTGTCGTGTTATCACTAGTGTTCCATGAATCTGAGCTATGGGAACTACTGACTTTGATTTTGGCCAATAATTCGGCCCCTCACAAGCAGTCTTTTCTAGCTTCTTTCCTGCCCTTCTCAAGGGAAGCCTGCAAGCAGCGTGTTTTACTCCAGGCCCCCAGGTTCCAAGCCCGAGGCTCAGCACGTGACCTGCCGGAAAGCCCTGGGGCTCTAAACAGGTGGCCAGAGCAGGAATGAACACAGACATCCGCAGACAGCTTTGGAAGTCTGAAGAGGGACAGGACTGGTTCCGGGGGAAGGGGCGGGGGAGCTGGGGACAGGGGACTCAATTCGCTGTCGGAAACTTTACAGAATGCAGACTCCTGGGCTTCCCTTCCCTCCCCCAAAAGTGCAGGCCACACAATATGGACTAGAGAGTTCTTCCAAAGTATCCTGGCTCATCTGCCACCAGGAAGCATGGGTGGGCTCGTTGGTTGCTTCTCTGCCTTCAAACCATGCCGTGAGTTGTAGGGCCTGTCTTTGTAGAAGTTCTCAGAACACGTGACATCAGTGACATCAGGTTAAAATAAACACCCAGGATGCCTCCAAAGGGGAGGTGGGAAGGGCGGGAGGAGGGAAGTAAGCGGCTGACCCGAGTGCTCACCATTTGGAACCCCCCTCACCTGGCCGTGCCCCCCTCTGCCCTGGCCACTCCCAGAGTCTGAGCCCATTTCCTGGTTTGCAGGGAGGCTGGGACCCTTGGAGCCCCTGGTGCCGGGTCCCCAAATTGCACAGAGCCTAGCAGGAATGACAGGAGACAGTTTCCAGAAATAAATTCTGTACGTTGCAACAGTGGTTGCCAAAAGGAGTAGGAGGAAAACAGTCAAGAATGCAGGCTTGAGGTTTGAGACTCCGGTTTTCTGGCTCCTACATGAGCTCCCGAAGCTGAGAGACACAGGGGAGATCCCCGGATGCCCGGCTGCTGTTACACCAAAAGCCATTTCATTTGTTTCCAAGTGTTTTAATCAGATTTTAAAGATGCCTCACCGCAGGAAGATGAAAGGAATGTTTGCCGGAGTAATTTTTCATGGTTCTGCTCTTTTTGTCCAACTAGATCAATAAACTAACCGGTGCCCAGGAAAACGACGGCGTTTTGTATCTGTGGGAGCTTCAAAAGGCAAGAAGATGCTGGATTCTTCCAAAGTTGAAGGGCAGCATTTTGCACGTTGAAATATGTACACACTCCTTTATCTTCAAAGCCCCGAAACGATGGCTTCTGAAGAGATCACAGCTTTACGACATCAGTCAAGGCCGCCTTCCCCAGGAGGTGGGAGGTGTTCCTTCTGCTGCACAAAGCCGGCAAGCTTCCTGCGGTGGGCTCACCTGTCAGGACTCCTCCTTCCTTGCAAAACTCTGCCCGAGAGGCTACGTGCCCCCCCACCCCCGTCGACGAGCCTCCCCACTTGGGGTGAGATGGGTTGCTCGGCGGTGCCACACACGGGGCTCTTCGGAACCGAGCGGTGGACCCGCCAACGCCCATCAGCCCCGAGCAGCGGGGTCAGCCTGGTCTCGGGGTCCCACCGGCTTCACTGGTGGCCGCGTCTGACCGGAAGGGCTCCTTGTGCACGGAAGACACAGAAACAGGGTAACACGCAGGCTTGTGTTAATTCTCGGGTCCCCAGAGCTCATCTCTGTGTCATTTTAACTCTCACTGTTGGACTCAGAGCTGCTGAGGGCAGCCTTGATGGAATAAGTGAGGACGTTGGGAAGCAGGGGTCCAAGCAGGAGCATCCTTCCGAATTGCAGCTCATTCGCTGGTTCGTAGACTTCAGCTGGGACAAGCACATTGCATCGTTGAAGAGGCCTAAACTGCTCTGCTCCTGCAGATCGGCCCTAACGCCCTCCCAGCAGGAAATTTATTGGGAAAAAAAAATCATTCTAACTGGAAAGGAAAAAATTAATATGCATCTTTCACCAAATACTGAAAGATAAATATCTGATGAGCCACATTTCAGTTAGAAAGGGACCCACAGGGGCACCTGGGTGGCTCAGTGGGTTAAGTCTCTGCCTTCGGCTCAGGTCATGATCTCAGGGTCCTGGGATCGAACCCCACATCGGGCTCTCTGCTCAGCGGGGAGCCTGCTTCCTCCTCTCTCTCTGCCTGCCTCTCCGCCTACTTGTGATCTCTGTCTGTCAAATAAATAAAATAAAATCTCAAAAAAAAAAGAAAGGGACCCACAACGAGTGCTCCTTTTTGCTCTACCATCTCCCTGTGTAACTCGTGGAAACTGTGTGTAAAAATAAAGGAGAATATAAAGTTAATAAGAGTTTGTATTTCAAAGTTTGACGATACTGGTTTGGTGCATTAAAAAAGGAAGAAGGAGAAGAATATTGTGAAAAAATGTGTCCACTTGGTTATTTTATTTTTGCAGATATTCTCTTTTTAAGTAATCTCTGTACCCAATGTGGGGCTCCCACTTTCAGCCCACATTCCAAAACGGGTCCTTTCTTGGGGTGCTGTGTGTGCAGTGCTGACAGCCACCAGCAGAGGTGACGCGACAGTCACGGAGAGGGGAATTCCAGCGGCGTCGGGAGCCTGCCGCGAGACTGTCAGGACATCTAAGAAAAGCTAGCCGTGTTCTTCGTCACTGTGTTCTTCCTAAATGTGTCTGACGACCCCTCATTTTCGAACAGTTGCACCCTCTGAGACGATTCTTCTGTAAGCCACTGCACCACCTCAACATACGGCATCAGTCGTGGGCTAAGAGGGACAAGATCCTACATAAAGAACATTTATATCTTCACTGTCTTGAAAGCGTGACATGGGAATGGAAAATTCAAAGGTCAGAAATTCTACTTTGTTTTTCTTATTTTTCAAGGAATCAAGAGGCCAACAACATAAAGATTGATAGAAATACATTTTCCTTGTCTCTTGCACATTATACTAAACAGGAGAAGATGTCAAGCTGACAGGACTTCATGACGTTTTCTTTCTAAAGGTGAATGGCCTTAGATGCCTCCTGATAGAGATACCACCTTAGAGGTAAAAGGACTAACAGACAAATCACGAAAGAGGTCATTATGAAGGACCGTGGACACTGGAAAGCAGGTTTAACCTGAGGCACAATCAAATACAAAGGGAACCCCGACTGAGATGTTATGATCCAGCAGTCGAATTACGACACACAAAAAATGTATTAATCACAAGAACTGCATGGGAGATGATACATTGATCCAATCTTTCTTTTTCTTTTTCAAGATTTTATTTATTTATTTGACAGAGAGAGATCACAAGTGGGCAGAGAGGCAGGTAGAGAGAGAGAGGGAGGGGGAAGCAGGCTCCCCGCTGAGCAGAGAGCCTGATGTGGGGTTCGATCCCAGGACCCTGGGATCATGACCTCAGCAGAAGGCAGAGGCTTAACCCACTGAGCCACCCAGATGTCCTGACCCAATCTTTCTTGAGGGCAGAGGAGAGGTAGGCAGGATTCAGGACCATTAAAAATGTCCATAGCCTCTGACTCATTAATGACCCATTGGGACAAGGGAAAAAATCTCCAATCCAAAGATAAATGGATGAGGCTGTTCATTCCAGTGGTGCATACAAGAGAAAAACACAGGGCATATTATAAATGTCACCCATAAAATAGTTAACTAAGTTAACAGTCGTATATTTATCTATATTTAGCCAATGGAACGATACCTATACACATGTCCAGAGATAAGCAACTGAAAGGATGTCAGCTAATCATTTTTAAATGATTGAAAGCGGGTATTTTTCACTCTATTCTTTTGTTTACCTACGTTTTTTAGTTTTATGCAATAACCATGTCTAGTAATAAGGAAAACTCTAAGAAGTATTTCAGTTAAGAAGTAGATTTACAGGGCACCTGGCTGGCTCAGTCCGTGCAGCACTTGTGTGCTCCAAGATCACAAGCCCTTGAAGTTCCTTGAAGGTTGTGAGTTTGAACCCCACATTGGGTATAAAGGTTAGTTAAAAATAAAATCTTGGGCGGGGCGCCTGGGTGGCTCAGTCGGTTAAGCGGCTGCCTTCGGCTTGGGTCATGATCCCGGGGTTCTGGGATCAGGCCCCACATCAGGCTCTCTACTCAGCGGGGAGTCTGCTTCTCCCTCTCCCTCTGCCTGCTTCTCTGCCTACTTGTGATCTCTGTCTCTCTGTCAAATAAATAAATAAAATCTTTAAAAAAATTTTTTTTAAATAAAAAAATAAAATCTTAGGGGCACCTGGGTGGCACGTCGGTTAAGTGTCCAACTCTTGGTTTTGGCTCAGGGCATGATCTCATGGTTGTGAGATCGAGCCCCGTGTCGGACTCCACGCTCAGTGGGGAGTCTGCTTGAGATGCTCTCTCTCCCTCTTTCACTGCCCCTCCCCCACTGCCTTCTCCCCCCCAGATAAAGAAATAAATCTTTAAAAAAATATATAATAGAAACATAAAATCTAAAAAAAAATCTAAAAAACATTAACTAAGAGTGTATGAGCACATGCTTGTGCTGCGGCAGTAAGTGGGCAGGAGGAAGGTATGAAGGTCATACACAGTGTTGGCTCACCCGTGTAAGATCACATGCAAAAAGGAAGGAGACACGTGAGAGGGTGACAGTGGTTACCATGTCTGACTAGGTTATGAGTGATTATTTTTTTAAATAGTCTTTTTTTTTTAAAGATTTTATTTATTTATTTGTCAGAGAGAGAGAGCAGGAGCGAACACAGGCAGACAGAGAGGCAGGCAGAGGCAGAGGGAGGAGCAGGCTCCCTGCTGAGCAAGGAGCCCGATGTGGGACTCGATCCCAGGATGCTGGGATCATGACCTGAGCTGAAGGCAGCTGCTTAACCCACTGAGCCACCCAGGCGTCCCAGTTATGAGTGATTTTATTCTTGTTTCTATTTTCGGTTTTCTACAACAGGCATGCATTTCTTTCAGTATCAGAAAAAAAAAAATTTAATGAAAACAGTGAGCCCTGACCCATAACTTGCACCAATTACCTCAAAATGGGCCACAGGCTTCCATGTAAAACCTAGAATCATTATAAAACATCTAGAAGAAAATTTTTGCATCTCAGGATACCAAAACCACAATGCATAAAAGAAAAATGGATAAAATGGACTTCATTAGGCTTAAAAACTTCTGCTCTTGGAAAGACACCAGCTGACATCTCATACTGATGGGAAATCTCCTGTTACACATAAGAAACAAAAGTTTTCATGTCATAACACTGTACCTAGGCGCTATGCTCTTTGATAGTTTTTATTCTGTTCTATACCATTTCATACATATTTTTATATTAAATAAGCTCCATGGCCAGTGTGGAGCCCAGTGCAGAGCTTGAGCTCAACAACCCTGAGATCAAGACCTGAGCTGAGATCAAGAGTCGGGCGCTGAACCAACTGAGCTGCCCAGACATCTCTGTTCTGTTTCTTTTTTAATGAAATGCTCGGCGTGACTCACTAATTGACTGTATCACCTGCTCATGAGTAGTGACCCAAATTTAAAAAAACAAGCCTAGCTAGCCTGGCTGCACCACCTGAATGTCTCATCACCAACTCTCATAGGGGAAAGACTCAAGAACACACAGTGTTCAACTATTCAGGAACTGAACATTTTTAAAAATTAAGAACTGGTTTAAAAAGAGAGTCCTTAACCACTCAGGCCTCATTCCTTTTTTTTTTTTTTTTAATTTTTTTATTTTTTTTTTAGGCAGGAAGGGGGGCAGGAAGAGGGGGGGGGGGGGGGGGGGGGGGGGGAAGCAGGCTCCCTGCTGAGCAGAGAGCCCTATGCTGGGCTGGATCCCAGGACCCTGGGATCATGACCTCAGCCGAAGGCAGAGGCTTAACCCACTGAGCCACCCAGGCACTCCTCAGGATTCATTTTTTAGTCCTGCAATCCATTCCATGGCTGACTCTCTGTCCTTAGGCCTCCAGGCACCATCCTGCCCCAGGGCCTTTGCACCTGCAGCCTTCCCCAGATATCCTATGACCAGGCCCTTGCCTCCTCCAAGATTCTGTTCCGATGTTACATTCTCAGTAGGGCCCACCTCGGCTGCTGGAGTTAGCTCCAGCCCCATTGTCAGTCTTCTGAAGAAGAGAAGGGTGTCAGCACCCTTCTCTTACCATTTAGGGCACCTTCACCACCTGGCAGATGATTTAATTAATTTATCACATTTTGCTTATTTCCTGTTTCTCCCGGTAAGACTAGGACTCCATGAGGGCAAGGATCCTTGCCTTTTCTTCCTTGACATATTCTAGTTGGAGCAGAGCAGCATCTGCCAGACATTTAAGGTACTAGTAGAATGCGAGCTCAAGGAAAGGATGGATGGGCTCCTGTCTTACATATTTTCTACAGATTAGAACTAATGAGTGACAAGCTTTACAGTGTATCTGTAAGAGGAGAGGAGCTTGGGACATGGTTCAGGGGTCTTAACCGGACCCCCCGCCCCGGCCACAGGCTTGGAGTGGCACCATGATTCTCAAAGTGTGGGCCTGAGGAAGCTGCGGCGGAATCGCTCGTTGTGCTTAGTAAACATACAGATTCCTGGACCCCACCCCAGACGTGCAGCGGTCGTGTCTGACAGCAGCGCCCCGGAGTCTGTGTTTTAAATCAGCCCCCTCCCGCCCCTCACACCCCGAGGGGCTCACAGGTACCACGGAGAGCACTTGAGTCAGACCGGGATTCAGATCCTTTACCGGGCATTAACCAGAGGTTTGGACGTCCTTTTCATCTGAGTGCTGCCGGATTAGTTCAGTGTCCACACTCTGCTAGCAGTAGCTGGGTGGTGATGCCGGTGGGAGGGATGGTACCCGTGTTCCCGTTGGTGGTGGTGATGGTGGTCTTGTCCGCCTGCTGAGGGGCAGGCTTACCCAAGGCCAAGGACTGTCTCAGAGCACGAACTCACCCCGTCCTGTCTACAGCCCCAGAGATGGGCACTCTCATCTTCCACCTCACACAGCAGTGCAGGGAGACACGGAGGAGGGGCAGGAGTGGTTAGAGGCCCCACAGTTGTAGCTGGTCTGGTTTTCTGACTTTCCTATCTCACTGCCTTCAGTGTGATCCTAACTGCTATTACTTTAAAACAGAATATTTTTTTAAGAATCTCATTTTTCGCATCTATAATACAAAAGAAAGTTGACAATGAGGTCAGATCAAATCAAGTAGGGCTTATTTGAAGAGGATCGGTTTTTGTAAATCTCCACTTGACGCACGGGAGGAGGCTTGGGATTGCCCGGCCCTTCCCCCTCTCCTCAGTGATGGTCCAGGCGCAGCAGAGAGGAGGAGTCCCACGCTATCTCGCTATCTCGCTACCCCGCTGGGCCTTCGGGGCGGGGGAGGGACCCTGCGACCAGACCAGCTATGGCTTCCTGGGGGACTGTGGGTTGCTTCAGCTCCCCACCACTGGGTGCACTGACACCGGGCTTCA
This sequence comes from Taxidea taxus jeffersonii, assembly GCA_003697995.1. Lineage (NCBI taxonomy): Eukaryota > Metazoa > Chordata > Mammalia > Carnivora > Mustelidae > Taxidea > Taxidea taxus. Next base: position 9,867 of record RCUC01163267.1, on the reverse strand, counting down.
AGCCTGAAAACGGACTCTACCTAGGTACCCCTTGGGACCACCTGGGAGCTCAGCCCCTTGGGCATGGCTGCTGAAATGCCTCAAGGGGCAGCTCGCCCTTGTGCTACGCAGTGCACTTCCTGCCTCACTCTGTGCTCCTGACCCCACCCCTGGGCCCTTGCAGTTTGCCCAGAGCCCCCTTAAAGGTGCTTATTGCGATTCCAGTAACCGCCTCCCTTCTGCTCTCCCTTGAAGACGTCATCGCGGTTTCATATTTAAGTAGGGCGCATGCCCACGGGCCACAGGCCATGTCAACAGCATGGGACTGTGGAGTGTGGGTCCCAGCCAGGCCAAGAAGCAGGGTTCCCTGGCACTGCCCAGTAACCATCTGTGTCTATCATTCTGCAGGACAGCTTCTGAGATAATGGGATTTATTCTGCAGTATTTACTCTACTGTCTGGAGCCTCTATATGCCCAGGAGCCCGGCCAGGGATGGCCCATGGCAGCCCTCAGCTCTCCGAGGGTCCTCTGTGCTCCCAATGGGCGCTTCCAGGGAAAAGAGCTGAGAAAGCGGACCCACAGGCCACCTCCCCCCCGGAGGAGGATGAAGGCCACCGCTGATAGGCCCCAGCCCTCAAATCAGAGGACACCAGCCCAAAAGAAAGAATGAGGGGCACCTGGGTGGCTCAGGAGGTGGGAGCATCTGACTCCTGATTTCAGCTCAGGTCATGATTCTCAGGCTCCTGAGAGCGAGTCCTGCCTCGCTCAGTGGGGAGTCTTGCTTCTCTCCTCTGCTCCCCCACCCCTGCTTGAGCTCTCTTTCTTTCTCTCTTTCTCAGATAAATAAATCTTAAAGAAAAAGAGAAAGAATGAAACAAACTGTGGGTGTGTCTACTTGTTCATGTTAGAGAAAAGAATAAGAAAACACGCATTATCTGCCCATTTGAGCAAAAATGAAACTCAGGAAGGAGGCGCTGGAGCCGAAAGAGCCGGGTTCCTTGCAGGGGTGGTGGGAGTAGAGTATCAGGGTGGAAGGGACACCTCCAGGAATATGACCTTCCCCTAGCTCGGGCTGCAGAACTAAATGAATGTTTCCCATAAGCCAGTCAATAAGGACCTCGGAAGAATGTCAATGAGAACAGAAACCAAGGAACCTAACTGTATCACAAAGACATAACATCACGACCTGGAAAGGGGGTGGACCAGAAAAGGACTCATAATTTTGGGAACCAGTAATTTGACTACAGACTCTCAGGCTGGGCTCCGATAACAAGATAGTCCCGACCGGGGCTGCTTCAACAAACAACACTCCTTTCTCACAGCTCCGGAGGATGGAAGTTTCTTCTAAGGACATTGGTCCCATCATGGGGGCTCCAGCTTGTGACTTCATCTAAATCTAATCAGCTCCTAAAGGCCCACCCGCTAATACTGTCACATCGGGGGTTAGGGTTTCAACATAGACGGGACCATTGGCTCCATCACGTACTCCAAAGCTAAAGGCAAAAAGGTACCAGATCCAACTAGAAGGGTTTTCCAATGCACAAATCTGTGACAATTTGAACATAAGAAAAATGCTAATAATAGGTGATAATCTATAGAAAAAAATAAAAATTCACAAGTCCATCTGGACACAAATAAACGGGAAGCAGTGAAAACTCTTCCTTGTGGTGGCATGACAAGTGATACATGCAGAATTATGAAGTCATAAAAGCATCATGTGGCACTCAGCAAAATGGCAGTCAACTCAGGCAAAAATCATGAATGCTACCCTGGACTGATGTTTGATTAGAAACAGACCATTTACGCAGTCTCAGAGTATCTCCCCGCAAGAAACTTATTAATTACAAAGGGAAAAATAACTGTGCAGTGGAGAAATCTGGTCGACAATGTCCCAAGGTCATGTCAATGCCATGTCCATCTATATGAAACACACATAAAAACCCGTGAGATATGGAGAGGATGGCAAGCATTGTGTTTACTAGAATCCCGTTTGAGAGGATACTATCTGTGGATAGAAACATACTCCAAGCCACTCCCTCCGTGACCCAGAAGCCCAACGACGGCGGCCCCCGACGCTTGTTTCCACCTCGAAGCGCGCGCATGTGTATATGTGGGTGTGTGTGGGTGTGTGCCGCTCAAAAGGCGGGAGAGGATGAGCGGTCACGTTCACACCTCCACCATGCAGACCTCAGTTCCTCCTTCTAATACATTGTCCTTAAGCATTAAAAGAAAGTCTTAGGTCACAGAGCTAAGAAATGAGGACTTTGTCCGCTGTCCCCATACACCCCACTGGAAGGCCCTGCGCTCCCCCCCCCGGTGCTTAGAAATTTCTGCAAAGCTCAGTTCCCCTCCCGCCATCCCTGACAGTGCTGGTCGGGTTAGTCCTTCCCTCGCGCTCCACGGAGCTCTGCAACATGCCCCTCAGAACTCTGACACGCCATTCCTTCACCTGTCTGCTATTGGTCTCTACCCCCTTTTGGAGCTTCTAGATGGCATCAAGTCCTTCGACTTTCCATTTTTCCCTATCCAGGTGCTTGGCACATGAGCATTTGTTCAGTAGATGTTGGGACACAATCCTTTTTTTTTTTTTTTAAGATAATGTTTTCTTTCTTTTTATTTTATTTATTTATTTGACATAGAGGGAGAGACATCGAGAGAGGAACACAAGTGGGGGAGAGGGAGAAGCAGACTTCCGGCTGAGCCAGGAGCCTGACAGGGGGCTCGATCCCAGGACCCTGCCACGACCTGAGCCCAAGGCAGACGCTTAACAACTGAGCCATCCAGGCGCCCCCCAAGACAATGTTTTCTTGATCAGTTTCCCCCAGAGAAAAACTTTAATTCTCTGTTTGGGAGCTACTTTTGATTTTGAAGGAGTTTTCACGGATCTTTTGTCGAAAAAGTAAGCTGAAACAAGACAACCTTCCTACAAAACTCAGACCTACTAAAGAATGTTCTTAGGAAGCTTTAATTCAATGGATTCTCTTTTTTGAGGAGTTACATCTCAAATTAGTCTTAAAAATCAGCATCCAGCTGATAAATCAACAGTGCGATGAGTTGTCTCCATTCGGTTTCCATATTTAATTTAAAAACTGAAATTCTAATAGAATATTCCTCTTTGATTTTCAAGTGTTAAAAATTCCAGACTAATAAATCTGAAGCTTTTAGTATTTATCATCACAGATTGTTTACAAAATACAATTGCTCAGTGGAAATTAAGATATGGTGATAGGAAGGAATCCACAGAAATCAGAGGATTCTATGATGATTCTCTGACCATATACGGATGCAGAAAAGCCTGATTTATTATGATGTGATCTTTCTTTTTTTTTTTTTAAGTAATCTCTACACCCAATATTGGGCTTGAACTTACAACCCTGAGATTGAGAGTTGGATGCGCTACTGACTGAGCCAGCCAGGTACCCCCTATGATGTGATCGTTCAGACGTACATAAGTTTTCAAGGCTAATGTTTTAGAGACAAACCTAGCACGAAACGTGGAATTCCCTCGTGATCTACCACGCCTTCCCTCCCTGTGATGTGTCCTACCCAGCATATTTGTCATGCTTTTGCATCTCCATGCTTTGGCTTTATATGAACATTTACTCTATAAACATATTTTAATCTTTTAAAATTTTTATTTACTTAATTTAAATTTACTTAAACTAAGTAAAAAATTTACTTAAACTAAGAAAACCCAAACCAAACCCACACAGTTCACCCAGTTGTCCCATCCCACGTCCCACCCACAATCACTTCTCTGTTCTCTGTATCCAGGGGCTTGTTGTTGTTGTTCTAAGATATACCGTGGGAGATCCTATGGTATTTGTCTTTCTCTGTCTCACTTATTTCAGTGAGCACAGACCCCTTTGAGGTCTGTCCGTGTCGTCTCAAACGGAAAGATTTAATTGTCTTCTGTAGCTAAATAACACCATGCTTGGTGTGTGTGTGGTGTGTGTTTCCGTATCTTGGCTATTGTGAATAAGCCTGATGGGGGTGCTGATACCTTTTTGAGTTAGTGTTTTCACTTCTTCAGATAAATGCCCAAGAGTGGAGTTACTGGATCGCACAGAAGTTCTAATTTTAACTTTTTGAGGAACCTCCATACTGTCTTTCACAGAGTCGACACTGGTCTGCATTCCCACCAACAGATCACCAGGGGTCCCTTGTCTCTGCATCCTTGCCGACACCCACTGTTTCTGGTGTTTTGGTATTAGCCATTCTGACAGGTGTGAAGTGATGCCTCATTGTAGTTTCTTTTAAAATTTTTATTAACATATAATGTATTATTAGCCCCAGAGGTACAGGTCTGTGAATCACCAGACTTACACACTTCACAGATAGCACACACCCTCCCCAATGTCCATAACCCCACCACCCTCTCCCTACCTCCCTCCCCCAATGCCCCCCAAGTTTGTTTTATGACATTAAGAGTCTCTTATGGTTTGTCTCCCTCCCAATCCCATCTTGTTTCATTTATTCCTTTCCTACCCCCAAACCCCCCACGTTGCCTCTCAACTTCCTCATATCAGGGAGATCATATGATAATTGTCTTTCTCTGATTGACTTATTTCGCTCAGCATAATACCCTCTAGTTCAATTCACATCATTGCAAATGGGAAGATTTCATTTCTTTTGATGGCTGCATAGTATTCCATTGTATATATATACCACATCTTCTTTATCCATTCATCTGTGGATGGACATCTAGGTTCTTTCCATAACTTGGCTATTGTGGACATTGCTGCTATAAACATTCAGGTGCACATACCCCTTCGGATCACTGCGTTTGTATCTTTAGGGTAAATACCCAGTAGTGCAATTGCTGGGTCATAAGGTAGCTCTATTTTCAACTTTTTGAGGAACCTCCATGCTGTTTTCCAGAGTGGTTGCACCAGCTTGCATTCCCACCAACAGTGTAGGAGGGTTCCCCTTTCTCCACATCCTCGCCAGCATCTATCATTTCCTGACTTGTTCATTTTAGCCATTCTGACTGGTGTGAGGTGGTATCTCATCGTGGTTTTGATCTGTAATTCCCTGATGCCGAGTGATGTGGATCACTTTTTCATGTGTCTGTTGGCCATCTGGATGTCTTCTTTGCAGAAATGTCTGTTCATGTCCTCTGCCCATTCCCTGATTGGATTATTTGTTCTTTGGGTGTTGAGTTTGGTATGTTCCTTATAGATTTTGGATACTAGCCCTTTATCTGATATGTCGTTTGCAAATATCTTCTCCCATTCTGTCAGTTGTCTTTGGTTTTGTTGATTGTTTCCTTTGCTGTGCAAAAGCTTTTGATCTTGATGAAGTCCCAATAGCTCATTTTTGCCCTTGCTTCCCTTGCCATTGGCGATGTTTCTAGGAAGAAGCTGCTGTGACTGAGGTTGACAAAATATGGAACTCTTCATGAATTTGCATGTCATCCTTGCACAGGGGCTATGCTAATCTTCTCTATATCGTTCCAATTTTAGTATATATGCTGCTGAAGTGAGCACCTAATTATAATTTTGATTTGTACTTCTCTGATGATAAGTGATTTTGAGCATATTTTCATGTCTCTGTTGCCATTTGGATGTCTTCTTTGGAGAAATGTCTGTTTGTGTCTTCTGCCGATTTTTAAAAAAATTTATTTGGCAGACAGAGATCACAAGTAGGTGGAGAGAGAGATGAGGAAGCGGGCTCCCCGCTGAGCAGAGAGCCCGATGCAGGGCTCAATCCCAGGACCCTGGAATCGTGACCCGAGCTGAAGGCAGAGGCTTTAACCCACTGAGCCACCCAGGCACCCTCTTCTGCCCATTTTTAATGAGATTCCTTGTGAGTTTTCTTCTTTTGTCTTTGTCTTTCTCTTTGCTATTGAGTTATAGTTGTTCGTATATTTTAGATATTAGTCCCTTATCAGGTATATGATTTACAATTGTTTTCTGCCATTCAGCCGGTTGCCCTTTCATTTTGTTGATGGTTTCCTTTGCTGTGGAGATGCTTTTTCACTTGATGTAGTCATATTTGAATCCTTTTTTTTTTTTTTTTTGAGATTGCTTCATTTTGTTTGAGCCTGTTTTAAAATGGCTCCATTTTGAAATGCATGCTCTAGTCCACCAATTCACCCTCTGAATATATCATAATCTACCCATTCTTTGCCACTGTTGTGCATTTAGATATGGTGCTTGTTTTGTGTTTTTATGTATTGGGGGGTTTTGTTTGTTTTTGTGTTAGTTAATATGGCAGAAGACTTCTGGCTCACACCTTGTTGCACACATGCAGGAATTGTTTTCCTTTTTTTTTCCCCCGAGTTGGGGGCAGAGGAGAGAGAGAATCTTAAGTAGGCTCCACACTCAGCATGGAGCCCAATGCAAGGCTCCGTCTCATGGCCCTAAGATCATGAGCTGAGATGAAACCAAGAGTCAGATGCTCAACCCACAGAGACACCCAGGCGCCCCAGAAGAATTTCTTTAGGGTTCGTAATGAGCTGAGGAATTGCTGGGTAGAAGAGAAAGTCCCTCTCCAACTTCCATCAGATTTTGCCAACTGACTCTCCAAAATGCTTGCTCTGGGTTATGCTTCAACCAGGATCACAACCTCACCAGATCTGGTAATTCTACCAATCACTATAGTTTCTACCACTCGGAGAGCTGTGAATTTGTCTGTGCACCCCTTACACAAGGTGAGGATTATCAGCTTCTCCTATTCTTAGCTATTAGAGTTTCCTCATCTTTATCTCTGCATTTATACCCTTTGCCCATTTTTGTCCTATTTCTTGATTTTTATAATTACTAATTCGTGAGCGATACATGTATATTCTGGACACTAATCCTTTGTTAGAGCTAAGAAGTGCAAACACCGTTACCTCGATTATGGGCTGCCTCCTCACATTTAAATGGTGCCCTTAGATCAGAGCAGTTTCAAATTTTAATATGCTCAACTTGATCAGTCTCAGCCTTTATGCTGTTTTCTTCCTCATCTTTAAACAATTTTCCTTACTCACCGCATCGATATGATTCTATCAGGCAGATGCTTATCAAACCATCGCTGTGTTTTTCAACATTCCAACATAGGTCAAAGAGCCTTGTCACCGGCTTTCCCAGCATACGAGCTTCAGGGATCTCAGCAATCACTGTTTCCGTTGCTCAAAATGTTAACACTGATCTAGCAGCACATTTGTGCAAGCGGTTCTGAGTTCAAGTGAAACAGTTAACATGTATGAAATCTTTTTTAGAAAGGAGATCTCTGAACTGCCCAGACATCTAGTACAGGACTGAGGACTTGAAAATTAACAACAGCTTAGCTGTACCCGCTTCGATGTGGATGACAACACAAACCCGGCCTGCTCCCCTCCATCTATCTAGGCTGTTACTCTCAAAGTGCCTCCCTGTCCTCCAGCTACTTACACTGCTTGCTAGTGCCCCATCTTCGTCCCTCCCTCATCACTTAAGCCCCATTAAAACGCCTCTGGCCAGAGATGGCTTAAACTGTTGTCATTCCCAGCAAGTTGCGTACTGTATTAAAATGGCAGGTGGGGGACGCCTGGGTGGCTCAGTTGGTTAAGCGGCTGCCTTTGGCTCAGGTCATGATCCCAGCGTCCTGGGATCGAGTCCCACATCGGGCTCCTTGCTCGGCAGGGAGCCTGCTTCTCCCTCTGCCTGTGCTTGCTTGCTCTCTCTCCCTCTCTCTCTGTCAAATAAATAAATAAAATCTTAAAAAAAAATAAAATGGCAGGTGGTTCAATGAAAAGTTGAGAAAACATTTGGTGAATGCCTTTGGACAGGATTGCTTAGATTTTATATGGCTGGTAAACATTTATCTACCATTCAGAAACCAGTGACCCACCCTTCTTTCCTTTTCTGCTGGTGAAAATTCCATCCTTTGAAGTTGCAAGATGTTGTTTTCCAACTCTCATTCTTGCCTCTTTGTTCTTATCCTCTTATCTTTTCTCCCAGAGGAAAGACAAGGTCCACTGGCACCTTTCAGGCCATACTCTCCCAAGCTCACTGCCTGAAAGGAAGCTCCCGTCCCATCCCCCAGCTGTGGTGCTCAGTGTCCTGAGGGGGACCCCTGGCTTGTGTTACATGTCTATCTTTCTAGACAGTCTCAGAAGATGGGGTGGTGGGAGGAAGTGTGCTGATCAGATTCTACCATGGGCTCAGGCCGTTCCCCAGCTGACTACTAAGGCTGGGACGATAGCAGTAGCCTCCACTAGCCAGACTGGGGAAAGGGTAGGAGAGAGCAATTCCCCAAAGAGGAGGGGGAGTCTCCCTAACTCGTTAGAGTAAGTGTCTACTTACTGACACAACGTGTCAGGCCTGGCTAGGTCCTTCAAGGTTCCGTGACCTTGGAAGTCCTTGATTTTCATATGGCCTCTGTGTCAGCCCATCATGCACGTTGTCTGACGATCCTAGTATTGCAGCAGGAACAGGGCAAAGGATTTCTCCTTTTAAAACCTCTGTATGGGGGCGCCTGGATGGCTCAGTGGGCTAAAGCCTCTGCCTTTGTTTGGCTCAGGTCATGATCCCAGGGTCCTGGGATCAAGCCCCTAGTCAGGCTCCTCTGCTCAGTGGGGGGTCTGCTTCCCTTCCTCTCTCTCTGCCTGCCTCTCTGCCTACTTGTGATCTGTCAAATAAATAAATAAAATCTTTTAAAAAAATAAAAACAAAACCTCTGTATGACACTGATCCTTTCTCAAGTTTTCGAAGCTACAGGAACTCCACAGTGTACTTATGAGCCCCTGACACATAGCTAAGTGCCTTAGGACCTGTCAGCACCTGCCCTTCACCCACAGATTAGGAAGCTAAGGTCCAGACATGAAAGGGACTGCTGTGGGGTTAGATACCACAGAAGGCTCCCCAAAAATCGTTCCGGGATCGGTGGAGGTGTGGCCTCGTGAGATTTGTCATTAGTTAAAATGACAAAGAACAGCTTAATGTTCAGTTGTAAGAATCAATGGCCAGATGTGTTTAATAAAGAGCCTATACTTGAGGAATTAAATCTATGGTTATTCGAGCAACAGAGCCAGCTTTGGGACGTGGCATGACATACTGATTCAGAGGGATTTCTGACTTTATTCAACATGAGCATGTTTTAATGACTTATTTTTGCAGAGTCATTCCAGGACTGGGTTGTTCTCGCGAGGACAGTACTGGGCTGCTGGCGGGTGCCAGGCTTGGTCGGGCTCCCCAGGGCAGGGCGGCTCTCAGAAGCACAATTTCATTTGCTTTGACACAATTCCCAACATTGCTATTAGTATCGTGCAGGGATTTCACATGGCTTTCCACACTCCGGAAGCAATCAGACAGGAGCTATCTCCTGGGCGGACCACATGCGAATTGAGGAGCTTTGCCTTGTTCTCAGTCCTTGGCACATCTGTGACAGGTCCTCTCCCTGCAGCAAAGGGGAAAGGCAATGAACTTGCAGGGAGGCAGCCAGCACCATCTGGAATGCTCATAAGCACTGTCTGCAGGTTAACATGCTTTTTAAAAAAATTTAAATTCAATCAATCAACATATAGTTGTTTCAGGGGTAGAATTTAGTGATTCAACACCCAGTGCTCATTCTGTCATATGCTGTCCTTAATGCCCATCACCTAGTTACCCCCATCCTCCGACCCACCTCCCTGCCAGCAATGCTCAGTTTGTTCCCTGGAGTTAAGAGTCTTTTATCGTTTGTCTCCCTCTCTGATTTCATCTTATTTTATTTTTCCTTCCTTTACCCCTGATCCTCTGTTTTGTTTCTTAAATTCCACATATGAGTGAAATCATATAATTCTTTCTCTGATTGACTTATTTTGCTTAGCATAATACCCTCTAGTTCCATCCATGTCATTGCAAATGGCAAGATTTCATTCTTTTTGATGGCTGAGTAATAGTCCACTGTGTGTGTGTGTGTGTGTGTGTGTGTGTGTGT
>RCUC01163266.1:0-49538 GCA_003697995.1 Taxidea taxus jeffersonii | reverse complement strand
TTTTCTCCAAGCGCGGCTGGAGGCTGGGGAGACGGGAGTGATTAAGTACTTTTCTCTGAAGGCGCACTGAAGACTGGGGCCCCTAGCTCTTGGCTCCTACGAGCCGGAGATTGGGAGGCCGCCATTTTCATTCCTCTCCTCCAGAACTCTACAGAAAGCGTTCAGGGAACAAAAGCTCCCGAAAGCGAACCTGAGAGGATTACTTAGCCCAGCCCCTGGTAAGGGCGGTGCAATTCTGCCTGGGGCAGAGACACTTGAAAAATCACTACAACAGGCCCCTCCCCAAGAAGATCAACAAGAAATCCAGCCAAGATCAAGTTCACTTAACAAGGAGAACAGCCGGGCGCCTGGGTGGCTCAGTGGGTTAAAGCCTCTGCTTTTGGCTCAGGTCATGATCCCAGGGTCCTGGGGTCGAGCCCCACATCGGGTTCTCAGCTCAGCTGGAAGCCTGCTTCCTCCTATCTCTCTCTGCCTGCCTCTCTGCCTACTTGTGATCTCTGTCAAATAAATAAATAAAATCTTTAAAAAAAAAAAAAAAGAACAGCCAATTCTTATCTGGACAAAATGACAAGGCGGAAAAACTCACCACAAAAAAAAAGAACAGGAGGCAGTACCAAAGGCTAGGGACCTAATCAGTACAGACATTGGTAATATGTCAGATCTGGAATTCAGGATGATGATTCTCAAGGTTCTAGCCAGGCTTGGAAAAGGCATGGAAGATATTAGAGAAACCCTGTCAGGAGAAATAAAAGCCCTTTCTGGAGAAATAAAAGAACTAAAATCTAATCAAGTTGAAATAAAAAAAGCTATTAATGAGGTGCAATAAAAAATGGAGTCTCTTACTGCTAGGGTAAATGAGGCAGAAGAAAGAATTAGTGATATAGAACACCAAATGACAGAGAATAAAGAAGCTGAGCAAAAGAGAGACAAACAACTACTGGATCACGAGGGGAGAATTCGAGAGATAAGTAATACCATAAGACGAAACAACATTAGAATAATTGGGATTCCAGAAGAAGAAGAAAGAGAGAGGGGAGCAGAAGGTATATTGGAGAGAATTATTGTAGAGAATTTCCCTAATATAGCAAAGGGAACAGGCATCAAAATCCAGGAGGTACAGAGAACCCCCACAAAATCAATAGGAATAGGTCCACATCCCATCATCTAATCGTAAAATTTACAAATTTTAGCAACAAAGAGAAAATCCTGAAAGCAGCATGGGAAAAGAAGTCCGTAACATACAATGGTAAAAATATTAGATTGGCAGCAGACTTATCCACAGAGACCTGGCAAGCCAGAAAGAACTGGCATGATATATTCAGAGCACTAAACGAGAAAAACATGCAGCCAAGAATACTTTATCCAGCTAGGTTATCATTGAAAATAGAAGGAGAGATAAAATGTAAACACCAAACCAGCTCTACAGGAAATATTGAAAGGGGTCCTCTAAGCAAAGAGAGACCCTAAAAGTATTATCAGAAAGGAACAGAGACAATATACAGTAAGAGTCACCTTACAGGCAATACAATGGCACTAAATTCATATCTCTCAATAGTTACCCTGAATGTAAATGGGATAAATGCCCCAATCAAAAGACACAGGGTTTCAGAGAGGATAAAAAAACAAAACCCATCAATATGCTGCCTACAAGAAACTCATTTTAGACCCGAAGACACCTCCAGATTGAAAGTGAGGGGGTGGAAAACAATTTACCATGCTAATGGACATCAGAAGAAAGCTGGGGTGGCCATCCTTAGATCAGATCAATTAGATTTTAAGCAAAAGACTATAATAAGAGATGAGGAAGGACACTATATCATACTCAAAGGGTCTGTCCAACAAGAATATCTAACAATTTTAAATATCTATGCCCCTAACATGGGAGCAGCCAACTATATAAACCAATTAATAACAAAATCAAAGAAATACATTGACAATAATACAATAATAGTAGGAGACTTTAAAAAAATTTAACAATAAAGGTATCTATTGTTAATACTAATTTTCTGTATGTATTAAGGTGGAATATCCCCCCTAATATATCCCTTTGTATATTAGGAACTACTTAAAACAAATAACTATGACTTGTTAATTTATGTGTCTATAAAAATTTGAATGTAATTGTTCAGTAAATATTTAAAGTAGATAAATGAGGACGCCTGGGTGGCTCAGTTGGTTAAGCGGCTGCCTTTGGCTCAGGTCATGATCCCAGCGTCCTGGGATCAAGTCCCACATCGGGCTCCTTGCTCCACAGGGAGCCTGCTTCTCCCTCTGCCTCTGCCTGCCACTCTGTCTGCCTGTGCTCGCTCTCTCTCTCTCTCTAACTAATAAATGAATAAAATCTTTAAAAAATTTAAAAAAAAGATTCTCTTTAAAAAAAACTTATTACAGAATTTAGTATAATAATGTACATTGGAATTTTGAGAAGGGGAGAGAATATGCAGGTTCTTTAGCTTCTGGAATCCTTTCTTTTTGTGGACTATTTTATGAATCATTAGTGGAATAATTTGGAAAGACTGCTCTTTCTAGACCAGGGTTTTTCACCCTCAACACTATTGATATTTTGGACTGATAGTTCTTTGTTTTAGGGGGCTGTCTTGTGCACTGTAGGATGTTTAGCTGTATCCCTGGCTTCTGCCCCACTATATGTCAATAGCTCCCTCTGAGTGGTGACAACCAAAAATGTCTCCAAACATTTACTCACTACACACACACACACACACATATATACTTTTTTTTTTTTTTTTTTTTATGATTTGTCAGAGAGTGTGAGAGAGCACACAAGCAGGGGAAGTGGCAGGCAGAAGGAGAAGCAGGCCCCTGCTGAGCAAGGAGCATGATGCAGGATTCAGTCCCAGCACCCTGGGATCATGACCTGAGCTGAAGGCAGGTGCTTAACCTACTGAGCCACCCAGGCATCCAAACAACTATGTATTTTTTAAAGATTGTATTTTTGTGAGAGAGAGCACACAAGCAGGGGGAAGAGGGAGAGGGAGAAGCAGACTTCTTGCTCAGCAGGGAGGCCAACCCAAGGCTCCATCCCAGGACCTGGAGATCAAGACCTGAGACAAAGATGCTTAACTGACTGAGCCACCGAGACACCCCTAAACAACCATATTTATAGGGTTATAATGGCAACTCGGTTGGATACAGAATCCATGCATGCAGACTACTGGGGGCAAATTTTAGAGGTGTTTGAAAAAGATAAAAATACATAACAGAAGGAACCTTTCTGAAATACTGATCTCAATTGAAAATTAAACATATGTTATGGGCACCTGGGTGGCTCATCCAATTAAGCATCTGCCTTCAGCTCAAGTCATGTTTCCAGGGTTCTGGGATCCAGCCCCACATCAGGCTCCCTGCTCAGGGGGAACCTGCTTCTCCCGCTGTCTGCCCCTCTCCCTCTGTCTGCCCCTCTCCCTGCTTGTGCATGCACTATATATATAAATGTTTCAACCTGACAAACCACATAGAAACATATTTATGGATTCTCAAGTTTCAGTTATAAAGAATGCATACAGAAAAAGGTATCACAATACCAAATACTAGAAGACCATGTCTGTGGAACTTTGAAGATCCAATTGTTGAACATATGGGTTCATTTCAGGGAGTTTGTATATGAAGGTAAAAGACATTGTTAAATGCGTAAAGGCTTGGAAAATCTATTCTTACCCCCGCCCCCTTGCCTTTTTGTATAACACTATTTAAAGATATGCATTAGAATAACAAAAGATGAATTTAAAACCTGAAGAAGGGAGACTGTTGGGAGTTGGCAAGGATTGGTAGTGAGCAAAGAAACCATATAAACTTAAATACATTAATATGTTAAGCCATTGGTTTTCTTATTAATGAGATATTTTCTCCATATTTTTCTACAGTGGTGAGTGTTGTAGTTATCCATTACTGTATTAGGTTAAAACAACAGCAGCAATTTATTTCTTAGGATTTTGTGGCCAGAAGATCAACTGGTACCATCACTTAGAAGTGGGAGAGAAGGGAAAGAGTCTGGGGAGTCTGGGCTCTTTGTACTTTGGTCTTTCCATGTGGCATATTGGGCTTCCTTACAGTATGGAGACTAGGTTCCAAGAAGTAGCATTCCAAAACAAAGGTAGAAGCTGTAGATCTTTTTAAGTCTCAGAAGTTACACAGTATTACCTCTGTATTCTGTGGAAGTCCAGAGACAACCCAGATTCAAGAGGAAAGGAAAAGCCACCAATTCTTGATAGAAAGAATGGTAGAGACTTACACCTGTCTTTTATTGTCACATGAGATACTCAATTACTGATTATGATCTCTCCGTGAATGTAATTTGGAAAGGGATGGTGGAATAGACTAAACAAAACTTTTATGTTCCGTTAAGTGAATAGCTCCATTAAGTTTACCTTCATTAGCAAGGTAAACTTTATCTTGATTTTTAAAAAACAGGTAATCATAGCATATGATTCAAAATTCAAAAAGATATAAAGGGATACACAGGCACTTCTGCTATAATGTGATATATGCAATCATACTAAGCCTTAATGGGGTGGGAGTGGGAGTAGACTTGAAGCTAACCAGTCAAATTGGGGCTCCTGGCTGGCTCATATGGTAGATAGAGCATGTGACCCTCAATCTTAGGTTTGAGCACCACATTGGGTATAGAGATTACCTAAAAGTGAAATCTTCAGGAAAAAAACACACACACACAAATCTATGCAAATCTGTAACTAGACTATGATAGAAACAGTGAAAATTCTAATAAAAATACCATAACAGTTAAATATAGTAAATTCATGATTGGGAAGCATTCCGCCAGTTCCTCAAAAGGCAATTCCATCCCTAGGAATCTACTCAAGAGAAGAGAAAACTTATGCCCATATAAGGACATGATATGAGTCTTCATAGTGGCATTATTTATAATAGCCAAAAAGTGGAAATAATCGAAATGACCATTAAATGGTGAATAGATAGATAAAATGTGGTATATCCAAGCGATAGAAAATTATTGGGGAATAAAAAGGAATGAAGTCTGATACATGCCATGAGGTGTATGAACCTTGAAAACATGCTAAATGAAAGGAGTTATAAAGGAGCACGTATTATATGATTCTATTTATGTGAAATGACCAGAATAGGCAAATCTATAGAGACAAAGTAGATTAATGGTTGCCTTTGTTTGGGGGGATTAGGAGGTGATGGTAAAGGGGAACAGGATTTATTTTTGGGGTGAAGAAGATGTCCTAAAGTTGATTATGATGGTTGCAGAATTCTGTGAATATACAAAAGCCATTTAACTGTATACTTTAAGTGGGTGAATTGTATGGTGTGAATATCTCCTTAAAAATATACTACTAGAAGCGCTGTGAAGTGTGTAAACCTGGCGATTCACAGACCTGTACCCCTGGGGCTAATAATACATTATATGTTCATAAAAAATTTTTAAAAATTATTTAAAAAATGCTACTAGAAGCCAAAAAAAATTTTTTTAATGAAAAAGTACTATTTATTCATTAGTACTACTAAATAATAAGTACTACTTATTCATTAGTACTACTAAAGTCCTATGTAAGCATAGGACTTTAAGATGTTTAAAGAAATGATAGGGACGCCTGGGTGGCTCAGTTGGTTAAGCGGCTGCCTTCGGCTCGGGTCATGATCCCAGTGTCCTGGGATCGAGTACCACATAGGGCTCCTTGCTCAGCGGGGAGCCTGCTTCTCCCTCTGCCTCTGCCTGCCACTCTGTCTGCCTGTGCTCGCTCCTGTGCTCTCTCTCTATCTGACAAATAAATAAATAAAATCTTTAAAAAAAAAAAATCTCCAAAAAAAAAAAGAAATGATAGTAGCTTGCTGAAATGGGATGTGAGGAAGGATTGAGAGTGCCAAATTACTGAGACAAAGGCAAATAACACAAATTTCAGAAGAAATTGTGCAAAAGCTATTTTAAGTCTGAGCATGTGGCTAGACCGAACCAGAGGGAACACCTTACATGTAATGAGTATCATGGACAAAACTGTTTTCCTGTCATTTGTTGTATTCGCTATTCATGTACTTCATATTCAACTATTACTTGGTAATGAGAAAGCGTTAACAGGCTGAAGAAAATCACGTATGAACCAAAGTAACGTCTGTGCTAAAGTGACATAAATTCCCTACTTACAATTGTATATAAGCTGATTTGTGTTACAGAAACAAGTGTTGGGTATCAGAATAGACTGAAAAAAATCAATCAGAAAAAAATCAATCTTCTTTCTTAGGCCCCCAGCCATCTAGTTCCCTCTCTGAAGGCAGTCATTGTTCCCACTATCTTGGTGTCCTAACAGGTATTCTGATAGTGTGTACGCTGTATGATATGTATGTTATATATGTATGTGTATGATATGAATGTATATTCTGTTTTTTCTTGCAAAGGAACATATATTTTATACCTTTTCCTGTCCTGCATTATTTTTTCATATAACCTATCTATTGATACTAAGGAGCTTCTCTATTCCTTTCCTTTTCTATTCTTTTTAATGTTAGTAGTTACATATTATTCCATCACATAGTCGTAACATTAGTTGGGCTCTGATTTATTCATCTCATTTATTTAACACATTTATTTTTTACCGTATGCCAGGAATGGTTCTGGGCATTATAGATCAGTGAAGGAAACAGACAAAAAAAATTCCATGATCATTGGGCTTACATTTCATTGTTTTTTGTTTTTCCAAGCAATGTTGCAGACAAGGATATCTTTGTACAAATGTTGTTTTTTGCATGTGGAAGTATATGTGTAAATAAATACTTAGAAATGGGGGGTGCCTGGGTGGCTCAGTTCCTGATCCCAGGGTCCTGGGATCGAGCCCTGCATTGGGCTCCCTGCTTGGCAGGAAGCCTGCTTCTCCCTCTCCTACTCCCCCTGCTTGTGTTCCCTCTCTCACTGTCTCTCTTTCTTTCTCTCTCTCTCTCTCTCTCTCTCTGTTAAATAAATAAATAAATAAGATCTTAAAAAAAAAAAAGAAGTAGAATTACTAGGTCAAGGTGCACATGCATTTTTTTAAATTATTGGAATTTTTTAGTAATTTGAGTTCATAGCGAAATTGGAAAGTAATAGGCTTTCCCATATGCCCCCCTTACTCCTGTTCCAACCAGTTCCCCCATTATTGCTTTAATTTGTTACATTTATTACAATTAGGAATCCAATACTGATACATTATTCTTCTCTAAAGTCTGTAGTCTGTATTAGGATTCACTCTTTGTGTTACGCATTCAGTGGATTTTGACAAAAGTGTGATGACACGTATCCATCAGTACAGTATCGTACAGAGTAGAATTAAAATCCACTGTGCTCCACCTATTCCTTCCTTCTACCCCATAAAGCCCTGGAATCTTCTTTCCACCCCATGGAAGCCCTTGGAAACCACTGAACTTACTGTTTTCATAATTTTACCTTTTCCAAAACGTCATGTAATTGGATCAGACAGTACATAGCCTTTTTAGATTGGCTTTTTTCACTTAGTGGTATGGATTTAAGGTTTCTCCATGTATTTTTATGCTCAACAATACATTTCTTTTTAAAGATGAATAATATCCTGTTGTCTGGATGTACCACAGTTACCTATTCACCTACTGAAGGACAAGTTTTGGCCATCATGGCTAAAGCCACTATAAACATTCATGTGCAGGTTTTTTGTGGATATAAGTTTTCAGCTAATTGGGTAAATATCAAAGAGTATGATTTCTGAATAGAATGATAAGAGTATGTTTAGTTTTATAAGAAACTGCTAAGCTGTCTTCCCAAGTGGCTGTACCTCTTTGCAATCCCACCAGCAGTGAATGAGAATTCTTCACATTCTTGTCAGCATATGGTGTTAGTGTTTTGGATTTTGGCCATTTGAGGCTTAACCCACTGAGCCACCCAGGCACCCCATTGATGAGTTTTAAAAGATCTTTGTGTATTTTGGATACCACTTCTTTATCAGATATGTGTTTTGCAGATATTTTTTCTCACTTTGTGGCTTGTGTTTTATCCTCTTTAGCAAATTAGAAGTTAATTTTCATGAAAGCTTACCAATTTTTTATTTCATGGATTGTGCTTTTGGTGTCATCACCAAACACAAGGTCACCTAGGGTTTCAACTGTGTTATCTTCTAGGAGTTTTATAGATTTTCATTTACATTTAGGTCTGTGAGCCTTTTTGAGTTTTTTTTGTTTGTTTGGTTGGTTGGCTTTTTAGAGAGCGCATGCAAGGGAACAGTGATGTAGGTGGGCAGGGGTGGGTGGAGGGAGGAGGGATCCTAAGGAGGCTTCCCGTTCAGCACAGAGTCTGAAGAAGGGCTGGATCCCATGATCCTGAGATCATGACCTGAGTGGAAATCAGGAGTCAGATGCTTAACCAGTTGAGCCACTCAGGTGCCCTATTGAGTTAACTTTTGAAAGGGTGTTAGGTCTGTGTCTAGATTTCTTTTTTTTTTTTCTTTGTTGTTGTTTTGCAAGTGTATATCCCCTTGTTCAGCGCTATTTGTTGAAAAGCCATCCTTTTTCCATTGAATTGTCTTTGCTCTTTTGTCAAAGATCAATTGATTGTATTTGTGTGGGTCAGTTTGGGGGCTTTCTGTTCTATTCTTCTTACCTTTTTTTAAATTAAAAAAAAAAATTTTTTTTTAAAGATTTTATTTATTTATTAGAGAGAGATCGAGCACAGGCAGACAGAGAGGCAGGCAGAGGCAGAGGAAGAAGCAGGCTCCCTGCCGAGCAAGGAGCCCGATGTGGGACTCGATCCCAGGACGCTGGGATCATGACCTGAGCCGAAGGCAGCCGCTTAACCAACTGAGCCACCCAGGCGTCCCGTTCTTCTTACCTTTTTAGGTGGTTTTTGACTAATAGCACACTGTCTTGATTAATTGTAACCTTATAGTACGTCTTGGATTATAGAGAAATAATGAACAATTAGAATTTGAAGTTAAAAAGCACAATACTGTTTATATTAGCACCCCTCCCCAACAGACTTAGGTATAAATCTAACAAAATATATGCAAGATATTAGGAGAACTACAAATTCTGGTCAAAGAAATCAACAAATACCTAACTAAATGTATAGAGAGATGATATTCCATGTACATGGATAGGAAGACTCAGTATTGTAAAGATGTCAGTTTTTCCCAACTTGGTTTATATATTTAGCATAATCCCAATCAAAATCGTAGTAAGTTATTTTGTAGATACTCAACTGATTCTGAAGTCTGTATGGAAAGGTAAAATAACCAGAATAGCTACACAATACTGAAGGAGAATAATGTCAGAAGACTGCTACTACCTGACTTCAAAACTGTACTTACTACAAAACTATAGTAATCAGGACAGTATGTTACTGTAGAAAGGATAGATAGATCAGTGGAACAAAATAGCTCAACAGGGTGGTTCCAATCCCAGTTCTCCTACTTGCTTGCTATGATGTTTTAGGCAAATCATTTCTGTTTTCTTCATCTATAAATCAGTATAGGGTTTGTATGAAGATTAAATGAGATAATGCATATAAAGCATATAGTGCTTTGCCTGAGATATGGTAAGAGCTTGATACATTTTAGCTATTGTGCATTTTCTTTCTTGTTTAAAAATATATTTTTTAAAGATTTTATTTATTTCAGAGAGAGAGAGTGTGCACAAGTATAAGTGAGGTAAGGGGCAAAACAAACACCTTGCTGAGCAGGGAGCCCCATGTGGGGCTTGATCCCGGGACCCTGGGATCATGACCTGAGCCAAAGGCAGAGTCCCAACCATCTGAGCCAGCTAGATGCCCCACTAATTGTACATTTTCTAATTTGATCCTGATAAGATTCCTAAGAAAATGACAGATCAAGTGTTACTCCCATGTTATAGATCAGAAGATAGGAGTTTCAGGGCTACTTATATTTGCCAGAGGTTAAGTGGTTAGATAAATGGCAAAGCCACAATTATGACCTAGTCTAGAATTACTCAATGTTACCTAGTTATCATCAGTATTATCTAGGAATCTAGGATAACAGGATAACAGGAAAGATAATATCCTCAAAAGAAGTTTTACAAATATTTGAAAACAAAACTAAAAAATAATAATATAGACAGCCCTTTAATGTACTTTCATCCACAGTGAAAAAAAGAGTTGTTGTTAACCCAACTTTTATTTCCTGATAATAAATTCATCTTGATCAAGATGCATTATCCTTTTGATACATTGCTAGATTTACTTTGTTAACATTTTGTTTAGGATTTTTTTTTAAAGATTATTTATTTATTTGACAGAGATCACAAGTAGCCAGAGAGGCAGGCAGGGGCTGGAGGGGGTGGAAGCAGGCTCCCCGCTGAGCAGGGAGCCTGATGCAGGGCTCAATCCCAGGACCTTGAGATCATGACCTGAGCCAAAGGCAGAGGCTTAACCCACTGAGCCACCCAGGCGCCCTACATTTTGAGCTTTAAATCTTAATGCTGGATGTCACTTTTTAAAAAAATTATGATAAAGTATACATAGCATTAAATTTACCATCTTAACAATTTTTTAGTGTATAGTTCAATGGTATTTAAGTACATTCACACTGTGTGGGACCAATATCCAGAACTCTTCTCATCTTGCAGAATTGCAACTCTACCCACTATGCACTAATTGCCCATTCTCCCTTTTCCCCAGCCTCTGGCAACCACCTTGTACTTTTTCTGAGTTTGACTACTGTAGGTATTAAGTAGTATCATACAATGTCCTTTTGTGACATAACATAACATCTGCAAGGTTCATGTATGTTGTAGAATGTGTCAAAATTTCCTTCCCTTTTTAAAGCTAATGCATCATTTTATGTATATAACACATTTTGTTTATCCATTCACCTGTCAGTGGACACTTAGGTTGCTTCCATCTTTTGGCTTTTGAGAATGATGGTGCTGTGAGCAATTGTTTGCAGTTATCATTTCTGCACTCTGCTTCAAATTCTTTTGGGTGTGTACCCTGCAGTAGAATTGCTGAATCTCATAGTAATTCTATTTTTAATGTTTTGAGGAACCACAATATTGTTTTCCATTTTATATTTCTACCAACAGAGGACATTTCATATTTTACATACTTTTGTGTATCAGTAACCTGTATTTCTCTGGTAATTTGTCTGTTTCACCAAATTTATTGACATAATGTTATGCCTTCAGTATCTCTAGTATAGCGTGTTTTTCACTATAATTACATTAATTATTTTTCCTTTTTTTTTAAGATTTATTTATTTGAGAGAGGGAGAGCATACACTCATGTTGCGGGGTGGCGGGGGAGGGAGAGGAAGAAAGTCTCAAGCAGACTCCCTGCTGAGTATGGAGTCCTACAGAGCTGGATCCCCACCACCCTGAGCTCATGACCTGAGCTGAAATCAAGAGTCAGAGGTTTAACTGACTGAGCCACCCAAGCACCCATCCTCCTCTTATAAAAATGAGTGTTGCCTGGAGTTTATCAATTTTATTTATCTTTTCAAATAATTTTCAAAATATCAAATTTGCACTTTGTTGATTTTTCTTACTGTATTGATCCTTTTAGTATGTCATATTTATTGTATTTTGTCCAGTTCTTATCCTTATTGTATTGTAGTTTAAATTTATGTTGTTGGGGCACCTGGGTGGGCATTCAGTTAAGTGTCAAACTCTTTTTTTTTTTTTTTAAAGATGTTATTTATTTATTTGTTTGTTTGTTTTAAGATTTTATTTATTTATTTGACAGACAGAGATCACAAGTAGGCAGAGAGTCAGGCAGAGAGAGAGGAGGAAGCAGGTTCCCCACTGCACAGAGAGCCTGATGCGGGGCTCGAACCCAGGACCCTGAGACCATTACATGAGCCGAAGGCAGGGCTTTAACCCACGGAGCCACCCAGGCGCCCCAAGATGTTATTTATTTATTAGAGAGTGTGCAAGGGAGGGAGGAGCAGAGGGAAAAGGTTATGCAGACTCCATCCTTACTGTAGAGCCCAACTTGGGGCTCAGTCTCACAGCTCTGAGATCATGACTTGAGCTGAAGTCAAGAGTTACAGACTTGCCCAACTGAGCCACCCACAAGTCCCTAAGTGCCAGCTCTTGGTTTCCTCTCAGGTAGTGATCTCAGGGTTGTGGGATCAGCCCTGCTTGGGACTCTGCACTCAGCTTGGAGTTGGCTTGTGATTCTAGCTTCCTCTCCCAATGTCCCTCTCCCCGCACACACACTTTCTCTCTAAAATAAATAAATCTTTAAAAAAATTAAATTTGCATTGTTGTTGGTCTCGCACTCCCTGGGACTTGTTTGTGCTTGCTCATGCTCACCTGGGTTTATGTAATTGCTCTCTCTTCTTGCTACCCCTTCTGAAACAACTTTCCAGAGATACCCAGTTTTTTGTTTGTTTGTATATCGATTTAAATGAGGAGAGTAATTTGGGGAGAAAAAAATGTTGAGGTGTTAGAAATGATGTCATCTTCCAACACTAGGCTTCAACCATTCTTAGCTGTTTTTAAAATTCTAATATACTCTGATTGACAAGATTATCAAATGCAGCTTATAACAATGTTACTCTTTTTTCCCCCTCTCCCTGGCAGGACCCGTTGGGGCCCAGCCCCTACTCATGGTGCCCAGAAGACCTGGCTATGGCACCATGGGCAAACCCATTAAATTGCTGGCAAACTGTTTTCAAGTTGAAATCCCAAAGATTGATGTCTACCTCTATGAGGTAGATATTAAACCAGACAAGTGTCCTAGGAGAGTGAACAGGTAAGAATCATGAAGTTGCAGAGATTATTTTGTTGTTAGTATTTGTCTTTGCTTTAGTAATTATGCTTTTCTTTCACATTTAGTAACAATGATAATGTCTAACAGTTTTACCAGGAATAGGTGGTAATTTGTTTAGAAATTGATTGTACTTCAGTGGTGTGATGTTGGGGAAAAATCTACAAATAGCCTTGAAATTTTCTCTTTATACCATGAGCTCACATGTTTTCTCTGTGATAATAGAGAATGTTCAGGTCCTTTTTATATGCTCTTGAAAGCAGACTAAGCATCTTTTCCACTGCTATCTGGTAACATACCTGTGCTTTCTTTTTTCTTCCTGTCTATACCCCCAGCTTAGTTATCCCCTTAAGATGATGGGATGGTAGCAGTAGTGGGTAGAGGTAGTGGTTGTCATGTTGGGTGATTTCTGTTCTGATCCTCAACTCCTCTTTCCTTACTCTTATATAGGAATAAGTATATATGATATACAAAGATTTATCAATCTGCTTTCAGTAAGCTGCTTCTCTCACCTTCCCCAAATAATGTATGTATATATGTATGTATGTATGTGTATATACATATATATATACATATGGTTGTGGTTTGGGTAGTAAGGGAATATGAAAGGAACTTATATTAAGAGTCTTCATTTAAGATAGAGGTAGTTCTTGCCATTAAGAAATTCATAATTGGGACGCCTGGGTGGCTCAGTCAGTTAAGCAGCTGCCTTCAGCTCAGGTCATGATCCCAGCATCCTGGGATCGAGTCCCACATCAGGCTCCTTGCTCGGCAGGGAGCCTGCTTCTCCCTCTGCCTCTGCCTGCCTCTCTGTCTGCCTGTGCTCGCTCTCTCTCTCTCTCCCTAACAAATAAATAAATAAAACCTTAAAGAAAAAAAAAGAAATTCATAATTTAGGGGTACCTGGGGGGCTCAGTGAGATAAGCCTCTGCCTTTAGCTCAGGTCAGATCTCAGGGTCCTGGGATCAAGCTCTGCATTGGGCTCTCTGCTAAGTGGGGAGCCTGCTTCCCCCTCTCTCTGCCTGCTTGCTGCTCTGCCTACTTGTGATCTCTATCAAATAAATAAAATCTTTAAAAAAAAAAAAGAAAGAAATTCGTAAATTATTTAAGACCCATAAGAAATACAAAGTGAGGGACGCCTGGGTGGTTCAGTGGGTTAGGCCGCTGCCTTCGGCTCAGGTCATGATCCCAGGGTGCTGGGATCGAGTCCCGCATCGGGCTCTCTGTTCAGCAGGGAGCCTGCTTCTCCCCTCCCCTCTCTGCCTGCCTCTCTGCCTACTTGTGTGATCTCTGTCTGTCAAATAAATAAATAAAATCTTTAAAAAAAAAAAATACAAAGTGAATGAGCACTAAGACACTTTGTGATAACATGTTTAAAAAAACCCATCATATGAATATTATAATTAATGTGGAGTGCAGAATTCTTTCTGAGGTCACCCTCCTACTATAAAATTTCGCTCCTTCTGGACTACAAAAGGACACCCCAGATTTTAGTATAGCATTCCCTTCTTAGTTTGGCTCTGATCTATATCTTTTTCTATATTCTACAGCTCTTACCTGGAATACCTTCTGTGCCCTTGTCTATCTGGCAGACTTCTATTATTTTTCAAGACATACCTTTTTTTTTTTTTAAGACTTTATTTATTTGAGAGAGATCAAGTAAGCAAGAGAGCACAAGCAGAGGGAGAGTGGCAGAGGGAGAGGGAGCAGCAGGCTCCCCACTCTACAAGAATCCCAATGTGGGGCTCAATCTCAGGATGCTGGGACCATGGATTATGCCAAAGGCAAACACTTAACTGGCTGAGCCACCCAGGTGCCCCTAAGACATTACCTTTTTAACTCTATAGTCAGAGGTAGTTTATTCTTTTGTGACTCTGTAGTATTTGGTGTACACTCTTTCAATATTATTTTTAGTGTTTTATGAATACTCCTTGCTTCCCTCTTCTCCCAGTATAACATCTTTATGAAAAGGAATACTTTGTACCCCTGATATTAGCTTGATGATTAGCACATATTACTCAATAGAGTGAACAAAAGGTTTATAAAAGTAAAATGAAATGAGTATGATAGTAGGGGACAGGAAGGAGAACTGGATATTATAAAGGGCAATGTATGGCTGGATAGAGATTTTCAGTGCCCTACCCTTCTCTCCTGTGGGTCTCTAGGCTAGTCGTTTTCTTAGATTCCTTTCTCAGCTGTCTTTCTGTGAGCCATCATCCACTGATAGGAACCTATCTTCATGCTGTGCTCTCAGATTCACTTTTTCTTGTTTCCCAAAATTGGAGTATTCAGTGTGTAAATTTGAAGGATAATCCTGACCCTTTTGGGTTTTTTCCTTTTTATTCATTTATTTGAGAGAGAAAGAGTAAGAGCTGGTGTACACAAGCAAGGAGGGGAGGGGCAGAAGTAGAGGGAGAAGGGGACTCCCTGCAGAGCAGGGAGCCTGACATGGGGCTCCATCCCAGGACCCCGGGATCATGATCTGCGCTAAAGGCAGACACATAACTGACTGAGCCACCCAGGTGCCCCCGACCTTTCTGTTTGATGTTTACATTTTATTTTATTTTATTTATTTTTTTAAGATTTTATTTATTTGACAGGTAGAGATCACAAGTAGGCAGAGAGGCAGGCAGAGGGGGTTGGGGGGGTGGCGGGTGTAAAGCAGGCTCCCTGCTGAGCAGAGAGCCAGATTGGGGGGCTCCATCCCAGGACCCTGGGATCATGACCTGAGCCAAAGGCAGAGGCTTTAACCCACTGAGCCACCCAAGCGCCCCTGATGTTTACATTTTAAAAAGGCATTTATTGGGGTGCATGGGTAGCTCAGTCACTTAAACATCTGACTCTTGATATCAGCTCAGGTCTCAATCTCAGAGTCATAAATTCCAGCCCCACGTTGGGCTCCATGTGGAGCCTACTTAAAAAAAAAAAAAGGCATTTATTAATCTAAGTAAATCTCTTAATTGATAGAATGTCTAAGGCAGATAATTCTTTTTTGATACTTTTTTTTTTTTTTTAAGATTTTATTTACTAAAGAGCACAAATGAAAGGAGGAGTAGAGCGGTAGGGAGAGGAAGAGAAAAATAATCTCAGGCAGACTCTGCTAAGCATGGAACATGATGTGGGCCTTGATCTCATGACCCAAGCTGGAACCAAGAATCAGATGCTTAACTGACTGAGCCACCCAGGCAACCCTAAGGCAGATATTTCTGAACTGAATTCCTTACTACTTACTGCCTTTCCTCCTTGCCCTGCCCAAAAGAATCACCCGTAATTTTAGCAGTATATGGTAAAGAATTGTTGGAGGTTATTTATTAAGTAGGAGAATTATATGATGAAAATGTTAGGAAAACAAAACTGCTTTAAAGACAAAATGGGTTGGAATTGAGAGAGTAACAGGAGATGCAGGCTTAGGGCTTACAGATGTCAGTAGAGGGTAGAGGGTCTTTTAGTTTTTCAGAGGAGTTCTGAGGGACTAATGCAGTGGCAGTAATATTAAGTAAAAAAGAAAACAATTATTTATTAGATTTGTTCCTTCTCCTATCTAACTTTTTGTTTTTGATAGGGGCAAGGGAGTTATTTGTGTATTATGTAAGTATATATGAAATTGGTGCATCTGGGTGACTTAGTCGGTAAAGCATCCAACTCTTGGTCACGGGGTTGTGAGTTCAAGCCCCATGTTAGGTATGGAGTGTATTTAAAAAAAAATTAAGTAGTATTAAGTTTCACATGTAGGTGTTCAACATGTTGGTTAAGTTTGAGAGAAAAATATATGTAATGAATTGGTGTGTACATTCTGGTTTTTAATTTATGATCCTCTTGACTTCCCTAATTATATTTTATCTGCAGGTTGCTTTGTTGTGTTACATTGTTTTCCAGTAGGAATAAAGGATCTGTAATTTAGATCTTTCCACTTGGAAATTTTTTACCCTGTATCTTTTATCTGAGTTTTCATAGGACCTACAGGATTTCTTTGAGACTCCTAAAGGGACATAAATCAACTTTCTACTTTGTTAATAATATTGACTTGATTTTATGTCAACATCTGCAAAACTTATTCCCTTTATTCCTTCAAAAGACTAGCTTTTATCTTCACCTTTTGCAGTATTACTATGTAACTAGCCAGTTAAAATTGTTGCTTGGCTTTTGAAATTGGTTCAGTTGCTATACTTCATTGGCTAGAGTTTGAAAAGTTAGAAGGAATTAGATAGAACTTGACAATTCCTATTCTGTATTAATTAAACAGTTACGGGTTAAAATGCCCTGGTATTTAAATCAACACATAGGAGGTTTTTCTTGTCCATATGCCACATGTTCACATATTTGGCACCACGGCATTAATCATTATAGTAGACTGCTGGGTTGTAGCCAAACAAGTTTCCACTTTAGTCAGAGGAGTCTTGGACAAAATACCCAGGAAATGCTTGTGAGTCATTTTTTGAGTCAGCTTCTCTACTTCCGATTTTCTGTCTTGCTTGTTGTCCTTTCCTCACCCCTTTAGGGTGTGTACATGTAATGCTTTTTTGCTAATAAGATTTTGATTGAAAATGATCGTTTGGTAAGAGAGCATGTTTGTTAAGCAGATTTTAGGTGTTTCTAGTTTTTTTTTAACAAGTGAATGACCTTGGTGTGCCTGGATGGCTTAGTCATTAAGCATCTGCCTTCAGCTCAGGTCATGATCTCGGGGTCCTGGAATCGAGCCCCATACCAGGCTCCCTGCTAGGTGGGAAGCCTGCTTTCCCTCTCCCACTCCTCCTACTTGTGTTCCTACTCTTGGTGTCTCCCTTTCTGTCAAATAAATAAATAAAATCTTAAAAAAACAAAAACCAAGTAGATTATCTTTATAATTAAAAACCAAGTATTTTTAGAACTGTTATGACCTAGAGTAAAAATTCTATAACTTGAGGTTTTATGCTGGTTTGTCCAACTGCTAAATATGTATGCAGGTAAGCCTCAAATAAATTGTTAGATATTTATTCAGAATCATTAGGTAGTAACATAGATACATAGGGAAAATTATATAAAAGCATTATTTTATAACTGCAAGATCTATTTTAAACATGAATAGATTTGAAGGAACTTGAAATAGTATTAGATTTTGTTTGAATTTTTTGGTTCAGTTTTCTTTTATAAATGAAACATTAATTGTACTGTTATTATTACTATTACTGTTGTATTGTGATTTGTGATAGAGTGCCATATATTTGTACATATTGCATACAGTTGTCATGCAATACTAACGATTGAATTTTTTTTTTTAAGATTTTATTTATTTATTTGACAGAGATCACAAGCAGGCAGAGAGACAAGCAGAGGGAGAGGAAGGGAAGCAGGCTCCCAGCTGAGCGGAGAGCCTGATGCGGGGCTCGATCCCAGGACCCGGGATCATGACCCCAGCCGAAGGCAGCGGCTTTAACCCACTGAGCCACCCAGGCGCCCCTGACGATTGAATTTTTGAAGGGAAAAATTAATCCATCTTTAATCCATTTTGGCTTTTAAGTGGAAATCTCAGATCAGAGTGTTGGAAACAACTGCCTTTCTGCTGTTATTAGGAATGTCATTGGCACAGTGTTGTAAATAGGTAATTTGCCAAGAGAGGGACATACTTTTTTAAAACAACTTCATTTATACAAAATTCACATACTATATTATTCAGTTGTTTAAAGTGTACAATTCAATGGTTTTTAGTGTGTTCAAAAGAGATGGCATACAACCATCACCACAATAAAATTTTAGAACATTTCATCCTCTGAAAAAGAAACCCCATTATGGACTTCTGGGTAGGTAAGACTGTTAAGCAGCTGCCTTTGGCTCAGGTAATGATCTCAGGGTTCTGGGATCAAGCCTCATGGTGGGCTCTCTGCTCAGCCGGGAGCCTGCTTCTCCATCTCCCTCTGCCCCTCCCCACTCCTCGTATGTTTGTTCTCTCTCTCTCTGTGTCTCTCAAATGAATAAATAAAATCTTTTAAAAAGAAAGAAGAAGAAAGAAACCCCATTACTTCTTAGTAGTCGCTCACCATTGTCTTCCCCAATAACCCCTGCCAACCACTAATGTACTTTGTCTCTATAGATTTACCTTTTCTGGGCATTTCATATAAATGGAATTATATAATATGTGGCCATTTGTGTGAATGATCTCTTTCACTTCACATGTTTTTAAGGTTCATCCATGTTGTAGCATGTATCAGTACTTCCTTTTTATTACTGAATATTATTCTGTTGTATAGATATTTTGTTTATTGATTCATCAGTTGATGGACATGTGAGTCGTTTGCATTTGGGACTGTAATGAATAATGCTGTGAACATTTGTGTATAAGGTCTTGTGTGGACATGTGTTTTCATTTCTTTTGGGTGTATTGCTAAGACCAGAATGATTTGGTAACTCTGTTTAACCTTTTGAGGAACTGCCCAACTCTCTTCCCAGTTGGCTGCATCATTTTACATTCCAACTAACAGTATGTGATGATCCAAGCATCTTACCACCATTTGTTACCTATCTTTTTTATCATAGCCTTCCTTGGAGTTTTAGGTAACATCTCATTGTTATTTTGATTTGTATTTTTCTGATGGTTGATATTGGGCATGTTTTCATGTACTTATTGGCCATTTGTATATATTTGGAGAAATGTCTGTTCAGGTCCTTTGCCCATTTTTAAGTTGGATAATTTGTCTTTTTGTTATTGAGTCATGGGAATTCTTCATTAGGTTTATTTAAAAGCCCCTTATCAGATGTAATGATGTGCAGCAATGTTCTTCCTTTCTGCCTGTTGGCCTTTCACTTTCTAGATGGTGTCTTTTGAAATACATTTTTTATTTTGATTAAGAAGCTAATTTTTTCTTTTGCCAGTTGTCCTTTTGGTATTATACCTATAGAGGAGCATACTTCTGATTAAACTGCTATAAAGAACATACATCAGAAAACACTGCTGGTGAAAATCAAACAATGTAGTTTTGAGTATTTAGCTATCTTAGGGAAATATGTCAGTTAATAAGCAAGTTTTATTTTCCTTGTTAGTTAATAATTTGGAAGATAGGAAAGCTAACAGATGGTGATTATTTCAAATTTCAAAAATTCTTTTAAGTAGCATCTAAATAAATTACTCAGTAGTAATTAAGTCTTCTAGCTAATATTTCTACAATATATTTGAAGTTGAAAGATACTTTTATAAATAAATATATTCCTAAACATCAGGGACTAATAGGTAGAGTTTATTCCTAACATCTATATGTTTGTGTGGATTTAAATTATAGTAACAGCTGTGTAGTATTGTTAGGCATGTAGCATGATTTGCTTATTTTTAGTCTGCTCCACTTTTTTCTTAAATTGAGTTAAATCGATTTAAACTAGCTGTCTGGATTTACCACATGATTGTACCAAGGTAGAGTACTCTTTGGTACTGGATTTAAAGAGTATATGGATCCTGACTGGAATTAAAGTTTTAAATTCTGCAATAACTTTTGAAACTTAAAAATCATTTTAGGGGACACCTGGGTGGCTCAGTGGCTTAAAGCCTCTGCCTTCGGCTCAGGTCATGATCTCAGGGTCCTGGGACAGAGCCCCGCATCAGACTCTCTGCTCAGCAGGGAGCCTGCTTCCCCCCTCTCTCTCTTGCCTCTCTGCCTACTTGTGATCTCTATCAAATAAATAAATAAAATCTTTTAAAAAAATCATTTTAGGATCCTCCCTATGTTTTCATTCACTGTTTAACTTTTTGTGCCCCTTTTTTGTATCAGGTACAGTGCTAGGTTCTGGAAATAACAAGGTAAATAAGATCTGACCCCTGTTAGAGATTTCATAATCTGTATGTAGTGACAAGTTCTGTGAGATATGCACTATGTGCTGTGATGAAAGAGCAGAGATTCCTGCTTTTAGTTTGGAAGATGGGGTATACGATGTGGTATCTAAACTAACTAGTAGAACAAAAGAAAGAATAATCTATGTAGAGTGGACATAACAAAAACATGTTTATGTAAAAGAAATAGGCCAGTATGAATAGAGTACCTTGAGTCTGAAAATTTAACCAGGAGTAAGTTATGAAAGGTCTTTTTTTTTTTTTTTTAAGATTTGTTTATTTATTTGAGAGCAAGAGACAGTAGGGATGGGGAGGGGAGAGAATCTCAAGCAGAGTCTCTTCTGAGCATGGAGCTGGACACGGGGCTGGATCTCAACCTTGAGAGCATGACCTGAGCCCAAATCAAGAGTTGGACATTCAGCCACCTTGGCCACCCAGGCACCCCAGTGAAGGGTCTCAAATCCATGCTAAGGCTTGTGAATTCAGAAACAGTGGAGAACCATTGGAGGCTTTGAACACATGAGTAGCATCTATATTTTAAAGCATAGCTAATGGCAGGGTGGCAAATTAATTACAAAACAGGAAGACCAGGGGCACCCAGTGGCTAAGTGGGTTAAGCCTCTGCCTTTGGCTTAGGTCATGATTTCAGGTTCCTGGGATTGAACCCTGCGTCTGGTTCCCTGCTTAAAGGGAAGTGTTCTTTTCCCTCTCCTCTGCCCCTTTCCCTGCTCGTGCTCGCTCGCGCTCTCTCTCTCACTCTCTCAAATGATTAAGTAAAATTTTTAAATTAAAAAAAAGGAAAGAGGAGACACCTGGGTGGCCCAGTCAGTTGGGCGTCTGCCTTCGATTCACGTCATGATCCCAGGGTCCTGGGATTGAGCCCCGCAGCAGGTTCTCTGCTCAGTGGAGAACCTGCTTCTCCCTCTCCCTCTACCTGCTGCTCTACCTACTTGTGCTCACTCTCTATCTCTCTGTCAAATAAATAAATAAATAAAATCTTAAAGAAAAAAAAGGGAGAGGTACCTGGGTGGCTCAGTGGGTTAAAGCCTCTGCCTTCAGCTCAGGTCATGATCCCAGAGTTCTGGCATGGAGCCCCGCATCAGGCTCCTTTGCTCAGCAGGGGGCCTGCTTCCCTTCCTCTCTCTCTGCCTGCCTCTCTGCCTACTTTTGATCTCTGTCTGTCAAATAAATAAAATCTTTTAAAAAGGGTGGGGAGTGAAAGGAAAGAGAAAAACCAGAGTTCTGGAGAACATTGGGAAGGCTGTTTGCAGTAGTCTAGATCAGTGGTCTTCAAATCTGATTACTCATCCCCATCAGCTAAAATGTGTTTGACCATGGACTGAACAATAAATCGATAAATAAATGTATATGTACACATTTAAAGTTTTTAAATTTATAGAAATGCACCACTATTCTAACATAACTATAGAAAAATTAAAGGCAGAAAACAGTATTTTGAAATAAACTATATAAAAATATATTTAATAATTTGAAATTTTCACATTCATGTACCAAAAATCAGATTGAATATATGCCACACACTTGAACTGAAATAAGCTACAACATGCTGAAAGTGAATGAGTGAGAGTTCCATTGTTGATTTTTTTTTAAAGATTTTATTTATTTATTTGACAGAGATCACAAGTAGGCAGAGAGGCAGGCAGAAAGAGAGGAGGAAGCAGGCTCCCCGCCAAGCAGAGAGCCCGATGTGGGGCTCGATCCCAGGTCCCTGAGATCATGACCTGAGCCGAAAGCAGAGGCATTAACCCACTGAGCCACCCAGGCGCCCCTGACTCTTTTTTTCTAATTGAAATATAGTTGACATAAAATGTTATATTAGTTTTAAGTATACGACATAGCAATTTGGCAACTCTGTAAGTCATCCTGTGCTTATGAAGATAAGTGCACTTAACATGTGCCACCATACAATGTTGCTACAGTACACTGTTAACTCTTAAATGTTGCAGAAGTCCTGTTAGTCTCTTAGGGTTCCTGTATACCATCTGTTACATCTGATCATCTAACTTAGGCTAAGTGAAGACCTCAGTGTCCATCCGTATTCATGAATGTTAGTAAATCTTAATTTCTAATTGTTGGATGAAAATTAAATATAAATACTTCTAACTTCTTTCCTCTCATACTCTAGCACACCCCATTGCATCTCTGATACATACTTTTCTAGATTAGAGGTAGTGTTGTCTAAGACTTAACTACCAGCTGTGGCAGTGGGGATGAAGGAAGAGCTTAGATGTAACATTTAGAAGAAGAATGAATAATTTAGGAGTGGAGTGAAAAGGAAGATAGAAGAACGACTTCATCATTCCTAGTTTGTGCAATAGTAGTGGCTTTAACAGAAATACAGATGGTGAATGGACCATCTGTATTTTTATTTTCTGTTTTGGATATTTGGAGGTTGAATTGTATAAGAAACATCAAAGTAGAGAGGTTCAGTAGATTATTAGAAATAAGTGCCTAGAGCTCAGGAAATAAATCAAGATAGAGATTAAGATTTGAGATGTGTCAACATATAAGTGATAGTTAAAAGTTAGGGAAAGTGAATAGAGTCAAGATAAGAAGATTAAGAATGGATCTCTGGGGATACTATTATTTCCAGTTTGCCAGTGAAGACACTTAGATCGGAAAAGTAGGAGAACCAGGACAAAGTATGAGCTGTTTCAGAGAAGGTAAAGAAAGGATTGTGAATTTCAAGGATTGATCACAATGGCAAATGCTCAAAGAAGCCGAGGTGTAAAAGCTGAAAAGAGACCATGTCTTTTAAGAAGTCAGTGGTGGCTGAAGAAGTGTTCTAGAATAGAGTTGTTAGTGTAAGCCAGATTGAGATAAAAAATGATTTCTCAATCTGAAGTAATCTGTCAGTTATCTGGGAATACTAGTAATGTTTACTACACTGGATTAGCAAGTGTAGTTATATAAAATTATGAAAGAATTCATACCCATGTGAAATGATTTTGAAGATAGTTTTTAGTAAAATGCTCTGGTGTACTACAGATTTTATATTATAAAATACTAAAAATTTGATCTGAAGTATTACCCCTTTCTTCCCTATTCTGTATCTTTTAAGCTTTATGTTGATGCAAAAGTATTCATTGGCTACCTTCTCTATTACTTATTGAAGAGTTATGAAGATAAATTCAGAATTGGAAGGATGTAAGGAGAGACCACCAGCTGTTTTAGTTGTGTTTTATAAGCAAGCCTCTGGGTGATTTTACCATCTTGTACCTTAGCAGTCTTCCTTTCTGTCTATACTACAGTGACAGATTAATTTATTGGAGCTATGAATACTAAACTGACGTGAATAGTCACTTTCAGGGGAAAATACTATTTTATATCTTCTTATATTGACTAAAATAATATTTCCCGTTCTGCCTTTTGGGAGCAGAGAATAAGAGATAACTAGAAATGAGATGAAGGTGGGTCTCTATGAGCACATAGAACGATTAATAATTTCTTCTCCTTTTTACAATAAAATTTCCCTCTCCTACCATTTTCTGCTGTGTGAGTCAGGTGGTAAAGTGGAACTTACTGAAACCAATATTAAATTTTACTTTACAGTCTGTGCGCCAGAGCATGATGGAGTCAAAAGACTTGGTACCAGAATGTAGGAAGTGGTGGTTGAGGTAAGAGTGGGAAAGGTAGGCTGTAGCCCTTTGTAAAACGTAATGTACTTAGGTAGATTCCATTTTTGTAGTAATCCCCAGATATTCTTAAAGCTTTTTAAATTCTATCCCAAGGCTCTACAAAAATGCATCATATCATACTCTGCAAGAATTCTTTCCTTTTCAGTCTAAGGTCATTAGTTAAAGGAAACCATTAAAGATTGGTTAGAAGTTCTTATCTCCATTTACTCAGATTTTCTTTTCCAAATTGCTTTCCTAAATACTGCTTTAGAAGTTAAAATATTCTGCATATTTTGGTAATTGTAATTTTACTACAATATACACTTAAAAGCTGTACTAAAATTTCTACATTTGAACAGAAGATCAAAGGATTTCCCCCGTTACAGTAATAAACAACTGCACCTAAGACAAAGTTCCACAACTGTGACATAAGAAAATTCAGTTCACAGTTTATGTTAATTACCTGACTTTATTCTCTGTATTAATTTACTTTGATACTAATATGTTGTGATGTATCTGTGTTGTTTGGAAGACTTCAATATTTCAATATCATCTTGAAGTATATTTGTGAGATAATTATGCTTAAATTTTTACATAAAAATAGTATCATTGCTTTTTCCCCCAAAAGTACTTTCACTAATATCCCATATGATCTCTGCAACAGCCCAGAGACTATTATCCCCTTTTTTAAAAAATATTTTATTTATTTATTTGACACAGAGAGAGATCACAAGTAGGCAGAGAGGCAGGCAGAGGTTGGGGGGGGGGGGAAGCAGGCTCCCTGCTGAGCAGGCAGAGAGAGAGAGAGAGAGAGAGAGAGAGAGGAGGAAGCAGGCTCCCCGCTGAGCAGAGAGCCTGATGTGGGGCTGGATCCCAGGACCCTGAGATCATGACCTGAGCTGAAGGCAGAGGCTTAACCCACTGAGCCACCCAGGCGCCCCATTATCCCATTTTTATTGATGAAGGAACTTAAGTCAGAGAGGCAAGGTAACTTTCATAACAATGTAGTGGCAGAGTGGGACTAAAAAGTCATGTCTACTTATTTGTCTTCCAGTGCTTATGTTAGCACATGTAAAGGTTTCTCAAATTGACAGTTTCCCAATTCAGACTTCCTTCATAATACAGTGAGCACCTTTGCTGCTATCCCTCAATAGATGATTAGATAAATTACCATTTTAGGGTTTTTCTTTAGTTCCACATCCCTGCTTGATGAACATCCTAATACATTACCCTTTGTCACAGTATCTTTTGAGATAACAAGTAAAAATTTGCAGTTCCTTGATTTGTTAACTTACATGCTAAATTTTAATTAAAACTCTAAATATAGGGACGCATGGGTGGCTCAGTTGTTAAACACCTGCCTTCAGCTCAGGTCATGATCCCCGGAGTTGTGGGGATCAAGCCCTGCATTGGGTTCCCTGCTCAGTGGGAAGCCTGCTTCACCCTCCCCCACTCTCCCTGCTTGTATTGCTGTCCCTGTCTCTCTCTCTCTCTCAAATAAAAAAACAAAGAACAAAAAAACTTCTAAATATATTAGTTACAAAATATTAGAGATTAAAGAGATATAATAAACGATGGTCCTTAGCAAAGCTGATTCCCTTTGAAACATAGATTTTAGCAGTTATGAATTTAAAAGTAGTTTAATGTTAGAACTGCCCAGTGTATATAGAATTCTAACACCATTCTGTTAAGGCTCTGAGAGCTTGAGTTCAGTGTTTAGTGTAATTAATTGTAAAGAAGTTTTTATATCTGATGGCATGGTAAAATCTGCAGTGTTTCATTATTTGGTACTCTCCTAATTAAATTTTACTGTTAGAGGGGATTGCGGAGATTATTCCTTTCAGTCTTCTGGTTGGCATCTTCCCAGACATAAATGTTCCTTGAGCTGTTCTAGCAAGGATGAACTTAGGTATTTTATAAGAGTGTGATCCACTTGTGAATAATTCTGGTGTATAGGAAATGTGGGAAATTTTTGTTCCAAAGTCTAGCTCCTTAAATCTTTCCAATTATTAGTGAATTTTATTCTAATTCTATCCTTTTGTACAAGGTAGATTTTATGCTTAATATATCACATGACAGTCTATCAGAGTAGCCAGAAGCTTCTGTAATTTCCTTTGAGTCTTTCCTGTTCCAGTTGATTTATTTTTACTCATGTTACATGAACTTCTGTCAGGATTACCTTCCGGTTATGTTTCATTTTTTTAGGGTCTTAAGTTTTTCCAAATTGAACAGAGTACTTCAGAATGTGAAATGAATATATTATATGTGATGGGATGGTTACATGCTTTGTACTGGGCACCTAAATATATGCAACCTAATTTTTTTTTAATTTTGAGGAAGCTACATCCCACTATTAGCTCATTCTGGATTTAAGAATCATCTAAAGCCCCTTTCCACAAAAGCAGTGAGTAAGTTCACATCCTCTAATCTGTTCTTTTTGCAGTTAAGCTTTTTAAACAAATGTTTAGATTTTGTAGTTGCCCTTATTATATTTCATCTTTATTGAGTTCATTGTTATAGTGTTTTAGTAACTTTTTTTTTTAAAGATTTTATTCATTTATTTGTTAGAGAGAGAGAGAGAGAGAGTGAGCACAGGCAGACAGAGAGGCAGGCAGAGGCAGAGGGAGAAGCAGGCTCCCTGCCGAGCAAGGAGCCCGATGTGGGACTCGATCCCAGGACGCTGAGATCATGACCTGAGCCAAAGGCAGCCGCTTAACCAACTGAGCCACCCAGGCGTCCCTGTTTTAGTAACTTTTAACACTCTCATTTGTTTTGAGCATTCTAGCAGTGTCGCCTAAGTATATATAATTTGAGGGTTTCTTAACTAACAGGTATTTTTTTCTTATTTACTATATGTAGGGGACTAGATGTATTTCTTTTGTTTATGGTATTGATAGTTTGAGAGGACCACTTTAGAAGTTTATTCTAATTAAAAGTTTCCATGAATGCCCTAGTTAACTTAGAAAAAGAAAAGGAACTTGCCCTGTCCCATGTTACAGTATAATAAAACACTTTAGTAATTGTGAAAACATATGACACTTGTTTAAGAACAAATAGACTACTGGGACAATATAGAGAACTCAAGAGCCAGATTCATTTATATGTTGAGAACTTATAAGATAAAAATAGCTATTTATTTATTTTAACGTGGCGCTCAAACTCATGACCGTGAGATCAAGACCTGAGCTGAGATCATTAGTTGGACACTTAACCAACAGAGCCACCCAGGCACCCCAAAAAATGGCGTTTTAAATTGATTCGTTATGTATAGACTATTTAGTAGATGGTATGGGACCACTGGCTTACTATATGGAGAAAAATAAAATAGAGTCCCTTATATAACACTGTTTATAAAGAAAGACCTCAGATGGGGCGCCTACGTGGCTCAGACCATTAAGCCTCTGCCTTCAGCTCGGGTCATGGTCCTAGGGTCCTAGGATCGAGTCCTGTGTAGGGTTCCCGGCTTGGCAGGGAGCCTGCTTCTCAGAACTCTCCCTCTGTTGTTCGCCCTGCTTGTGCTCTCTACCTCTCTGTCTGTCAAATAAATAGATAAATAGATAAATAGATAAATACATCAGATGGATTAATGGCCAAAATAATATAGATCAAACTATATAAACACATGTTTGTGTGTAAGCTACATGTATAGGTAACCTATATATATAGATAACATATATATATAGATAATGTAGATATAAAACTATATATAGATAACTATATATAGACAAAACTATAGTTAATAAAACACTTTGTAATTTAGTGTTGGGAAGTAATTCTCTTTTTTAAAGATTTTATTTATCTATTTGAGAGAAAGTGAGAGACAGAATGAGCGGAGAGGGAGGGGCAGAGGTAGAGGGACAAGCAGACTCCCCACTGAGCAGGGAGCCTGACACAGGGCTCAAAAGCATGAAACCATAAGGTGAAAAATGATTCATTTGGTGATTCTCTATTAAGGATTTCATTTCAATAAATACATAGA
Source organism: Taxidea taxus jeffersonii (assembly GCA_003697995.1). Classification (NCBI taxonomy): domain Eukaryota; kingdom Metazoa; phylum Chordata; class Mammalia; order Carnivora; family Mustelidae; genus Taxidea; species Taxidea taxus. The sequence continues at coordinate 21,414 of RCUC01163266.1, read as the reverse complement.
TATTGTTAACAGGCAGAAAACATTTGGAAGATATTTGCAATAGCTAAGCCTATTAATGAATTAATATCGGACTATCGGGCTGTCAAAGAAACTCCTTCGATTCAACAAGAAGACTGGGGTCCCAAGAGAAAAATGAGCAAAAGAAACAAATAAGGAATTAATAAAAGAAGAGTACATGAAGGAATGCTCAAATTCATTAGTAATAGGAGACATCCCAATTAAAATAACATTTTAGTTTTACCTGCTAGGCTAGCAAAAAATAGAAAGCAGAGCTAGATAATAACAAATCTTGTCTGGGATATGGGGAAATAGGATCTCCAGGAATGTAGATCATATAGCCACTCTGGAGAATCATTTGGCAGTTCTTCATCATTTAGTTGATAAAATTCATTTGGGCCTAACGGTTTTGTTCCTGGGTATATAACCAGAGGTTAATTCTCACACAAGTCCATAAAGAGATATAGTAAGAAATACTGCAGTGCGCCATTGTTTTTGGTGGCTGGCAGTTGAAGTCTGGATTGTTGGGTGAATGGATAGACAACATATGGAGTACTTTGCATTAGTCAGAAACAATGAACTAAGTGTCCCACAGCAATTATGAATACATTTTAAAAACCTAGCCGGAGGATAAAGGTGAGAATATAAGCAAACAGAAAAGATGTTCATCAAACACTTAGAAGAGATAACTTACTGGAAAGAAGAAGGGAAATTAGGAAATGGAGGTGGAAGGAAAGAAGACAGATGAAGGATGAAAATAAGCCATGAATCGAGGACTATGGTTAACTTATTAACCTTTTTTATCTGGGACATAAAAGTGGGGTTTGGGGACTCATTTGGCAGTGATATGTAGGTTGGGTTGGAGAAGAAAAAATAAAGGCATAAAAAACAAGAGACTTAAAATAATCCTAGTACTGGAAAATGAGGTTATAATTTAGGATTGTGATAAAATCTTTAAAAAAAAAAATTTAGGATTGTGGTAATTGGGAATGAAAAGTAAAGGACTGATGTGAGAAATACTGCAGAGAGGTGAGGTCAGCAACTAATTGGATGAAGAGATGAGCCAGGTTTTGAATCTGGGTAAAAGGGGAGAGGGAGGTCCCAATAAAGAGGAGCAATGAATAGGATAACCAGATAACATGGGGGAGATATGTTGGATTCCGCTTTAGATTCCATTGGAGGTTCTAGCAGTTGAGGTAGATTGTCCACTGTTAGAACATTCACAAAGAATATACTGTAGGGGCGCCTGGGTGGCTCAGTGGGTTAAGCCTCTGCCTTCGGCTCAGGTCATGATCTCAGGGTCCTGGGATCAAGCCCTGCGTCTAGCTCTCTGCTCAGTGGGGAGCCTGCTTCCCCCATCTCCCCTCCTGCCTTTTTGCCTACTTGTGATCTCTCTCTCTCTGTCAAATAAATAAATAAAATCTTTTTTTAAAAAAAAGAATATGCTGGGACGCCTGGGTGGCTCAGTTGGTTAAGCAGCTGCCTTCGGCTCAGGTCATGATCCCAGTGTCCTGGGATTGAGTCCCACATCCGGCTCCTTGCTTGACGGGGAGCCTGCTTCTCCCTCTGCCTCTGCCTGCCAGTGCTCGCTCTCTCTCTCTCACAAATAAATAAAATCTTAAAAAAAAAAAAAAAAAGAATATGCTGTACTAGATATTGAAACAGAACATTTTTTCCCCTAAGTTGTTTTAGCACAGCTATTTTAACTCCTCCAACCATTTTGATTCTTAGAGTGGTTTGATTGGGCTGCCAGGATTTGGTAAGCTTAAAGTTATACTAATTTATTGTTGAGGAAAAATGACAAAATAGCCAAAACATTCTGGCAAATTAGATCTGTAAAGTTTCACCTAAGAAACTGGACTTGATGATAATGCCTGCAGAAGAAAATCGTAAATGGCGGGGCGCCTGGGTGGCTCAGTGGGTTAAAGCCTCTGTCTTCAGCTCAGGTCATGATCCCAAAGTCCTGGGATTGAGCCCCACATCAGGCTCGCTGCTCGGCAGGGAGCCTGCTTCCCTTCCTCTCTCTGCCTGCCTCTCTGCCTGCTTGTAATCTCTATCAAATAAATAAAAATAAAATCTTCCAAAAAAAGAAAATTGTAAATGGCAGAAAATTCTGAAATTTGTTTTGTATGTAAAAACGGATCAGTGATTTGAATCTTTTTTGTAAAATTTACTCTCAAAGAGGCTTGATCTTGATTTAAATTGTTTCAGCAAAGTGAAATTGAAGAAGAGGAAAATAGAAATTTTGAGCATGTAGGAAATTGCTCTAGGTATCAAGTCAGCTCAATTATTTCTCTCCTTTCTCTCCTACCTACCCAGAGGCTAGAATCAAATATTTTTTTTCCCATTCTTTTAAATGTATTGTAAATTATACCAGTAATATGTAAGGATACTCTCATCATAACATATTTAGATTTTTTAGACAAAATAAAAAATCATTCTTCACTTCTCTCACCAGAGATAACCATTGTATTTGTTTGGTACATATCCTTCTAGGTAACTTTCCACTGCTTTTACAAGTAATGTGTGTAGAAAAATAAATGTTGATTTGTGGATATTTTGTATCATTCTCATTATAGTCTAATTTTTTAATGTAAAAGTCTTGAGTGTCTTTCCACGTAAGTATATGTAGTAAAAAAATATTCGTTGGATGAAAATTGATTCTGAATATTCTTACTGGGTAGATAATATTGTGAGGATGGGGAAAGAGGTTGAAAACGATTGAGGGGGATACAAGGGTGATTATTGTTCTCAAGAATCTCACAGTCTAATTTCTGCAAAGAAGACATCCAGATGGCCAACAGACACATGAAAAAGTGCTCCACATCACTCAGCATCAAGGAAATACAAATCAAAACCACAATGCGATACTACCTCACACCAGTCAGAATGGCTAAAATGAACAAGTCAGGAAATGACAGATGCTGGTGAGGATGTGGAGAAAGGGGAACCCTCCCACACTGTTGGTGGGAATGCAAACTGGTGCAGTCACTCTGGAAAACAGCATGGAGGTTCCTCAAAAAGTTGAAAATAGAGCTACCCTACAACCCAGCAATCATACTACTGGGTATTTACCCTAAAGATACAAATGTAGTGATCCGAAGGGGCACGTGCACCTGAATGTTTATAGCAGCAATGTCCACAATAGCCAAATGTCCACAATAGCCAAACTATGGAAAGAACCTAGATGTCCATCAGGAGATGAATGGATAAAGAAGATGTGGTATATATATATACATACATACATACACACAATGGAATACTATGCAGCCATCAAAAGAAATGAAATCTTGTCATTTGCAACGATGTGGATGGAACTAGAGGGTATTATGCTGAACGAAATAAATCAGAGAAAGACAATTACATAATGTCCCTGATATGAGGAAGTTGAGAGGCAGAGTGGGGGGTTTGAGGGGTAGGGAAGGAAAAAATGAAACAAGATGGGATCAGGAGGGGGACAAACCATAAGAGACTCTTAATCTCACAAAACAAACTGAGGGTTGCTGGCGGGGGGAGCGTATGGAGAGGGTGGTTGGGTTATGGACATTGGGGAAGGTATGTGCTATGGTGAGTGCTATGAAGTGTGTAAGCCTGACGATTCACAGACCTGTACCCCTGGGGCAAATAATACATTATATGTTAATAAAAATAATTAATAAAAGAAAGAATCTCACAGTCTAGTAGAAGTGAAGTATATAATAAGTATAATACAGCAGAGTAAATATTCTAATAGATACATGTACTAGGTGGTATTTGAACCCAGAGTGAAGAGCATCACACTGTTTGATAGAGAAGTGCATGTGTCAGGTAGTGCTCAGAGATGGTAAAAGGAATTGAGGATCATTTTCTGAGGATAATATTTTGCAGGTTACTGAGGCCCAGAATAATTAAGTAATTCACTGGATTCGTTCTTTTCTGTTGTTTGTGAAATTCTTACCCCTTGCCAGAAATCAGTCTTTCTGGTATCCTAAGGTATGGTCATGAAAGCAATATCTTTATCAGTATGATCGTCTTTTAGAATTTTGACAATTTTAAATAGTACAAGAATTACTTTATTTTGTATTTTGTATTTCATCATGGAGAGGATTATGTGAAATTTTTTTTCCCCTTTTTAGGGAGGTGGTTGACTCAATGGTTCAGCATTTTAAAGTGACTATATTTGGGGACCGTAGACCAGTTTATGATGGAAAAAGAAGCCTTTACACAGCCAATCCACTTCCTGTGGCAACTACTGGGGTAAGGTGTATTCCTTTATTGAAAAGCTATTCTTTGCAGTATCTCCCTTTATTTTTTATTTTTATTTATTTTATTTTTTGAGAGAGAGAGATTGAGTTGAGAGGAGGGGGCATAAGGACAGGGAGGGAATCTCAAGCAGGCTCCATGCCTGTCATGGGCTCAGTCCTACGACCCTGAGATCGTGACTCAAGCTTAAACCAAGAGTCGGACGCTCAATCAACTGAACCACCCAGGTACCTAACAATATCTCCCTTTAAATGCATTTATTACCATTTTATTACTGTCCATATATATATGAGTATATTATTTATCTTTTTTAACTTTTTATTTTGAAATAATTTTATTTATATTTTTCTAGTTTTTTTTTTTTTTTTTTAAGATTTTATTTATTTGAGAGAGAGAGAGACAGAGCAGGGGGCGGGACAAAGGGAGAGGAAGAGGGATTAGCAGACTTCCTGCTCAGCTCCATCCCAGGACTCTGGGATCATGACCTGAGCCGAAGGCAGACACTTAACTGACTTAGCCACCCAGAAGCCTCTTGAAATAATTTTAGACATACTGAAAAGTTGTAAGAATTAAAGAACTCATGTAGACCTTTTACCCAGATTGACCAGTATTCCTTAACTTTTACCACATTTGTCTTATCATTCTTTCTTTCTTTTGTTATCTTTGTAGATATTTATATAGAATGAGATACACATCCATGCTTATTTTTTCCTGAACCATTCAAGAGAAGGTTGCATGTGTTATGCCCTTTAATATGTATTCCTTAAGAACAAGGATAAAAATCAAAGTACGGTTATCCACTCCACTACATTTTTCATTGATATACTTTTTTTTTTAACTTTATTTTTATTTTTTTTAAGATTTTATTTATTTATTTGACAGACAGAGATCACAAGGAAGCAGAGAGGCAGGCAGAGAGAGAGGGAGAAGCAGGCTCCCCGCTGAGCAGAGAGCCCGATGTGGGGCTCGATCCTAGGACCCTGGGACCATGACCTGAGCAGAAGGCAGAGGCTTTAAACTCACTGAGCCACCCAAGCGCCCCTCATTGATATACTTTTATCTAATCAACAACCCACATTCCAGTTTTGTCATTTGTTCCATTGATGACTTTTAGCATTTCTTCCCCTCTAATAACAAAATTCAGTCCAGGTTCATGATGTATTTAGATACCACATTTTTGTTTGTTTGTTTGTTTTAAAGATTATTTATTTGAAAGAAAGTGAACATATGAATGGAGGTGGGGGCAGAGGGAGAGGGAGAGATTCTCAGGCAGATCCCCATTTGAGAACAGAGCCCAATTCGGGCTCAGTTCACAAACCTAAGATCATGACCTGAGCCGAAATCAACAGTCAGATGCTTAATCTGCTGAGCCACCCAGGTGCCCCAAGATACCACATCTTTTTAGTCTTCTTTATTCTGGAACAGTTTCCCAACCTTTTTCTTTTCCTTTCATGACATTAATATGGTAGATTACAGACAGGTTGTTTGTAGAATGTCCCTCAATCTGGGTTTGTCTGATTTTTTCTTGATTAGACTCTGATTAAGCATTTTTGGCAGAAATAATTACACAAGTGTTCTTTCCTTATCAGTGGATCTTATCAGGAGACATTAATATGTATTTGTTCTATTAATGGTTATATTAAGTTTGATCACTTGCTTAAGCTAGTGTCTGGCAGGTTTCTCCTGTCAAGTTTTTCTTTTTCTCTTATGGGGAGATTTTATTTTTAATTGTGGTAAAATAGACATAACATAAAATTTACCATCTCAGCCATTTTTTTTTTAAAGATCTTATTTATTTATTTGATAGAGATTACAAGTAGAGAGAGAAGCAGGCAGAGAGAGAGGAAGGGAAGCAGGTTCTCTGCTGAGCAGAGAACCTGATGCGGGACTTGATCCCAGGATCCTGAGATCATGACCTGAGCCGAAGGCAGAGGCTTTAACCCACTGAGCCACCCAGGCGCCCCTCAGCCATTTTTAATGTACATTTTAGGGGCATGAATGTACATTTAATGTACATTTGCAATCATAACCACTCTCCATCTCTGTAACTCTATTTATCTTACAAAACTGAAACTGTACCCATGAAACACTTAGGTCCCCATTCTCCCCTCCCCTCAGTGCCTGGCATCCACCGTTCTGCCTTTTGTCTCTATGGCTTTGACTACTCTCAGTGCCTCATCTAAGTGGAATCATACAGTATTTGTGTTTTTGTGGCTTATTTCACTTAGCTTTATGTCCTCAGAATTCGTCCATGTTGTTGCATGTGCCAGAATTTCCTTCCTTTTCAAGGCTGAATAATACTCCATTGTGTGTATGTACCACATTTTGTTTATCCATATATCCATTGATGAACACCTTTTGGGTATAACAAAAATGCTCCTGGGAATGTATACAAATACCTGTTTCAGTTCTTGCTTTCAGTTCCTTTGTGTATAAGTGGTAATTCTATTTTTAACGTTTTGAGAAATCACCATACTATTTTCCATAGTGGCTGCACCATTGTACTTTCACCAGCAATGCACAAATGTTCCAAATTCTTCACACCCTTGCCAATACTTGTTGTTTTCTGGGTCGTCGTTGTTGTTTATTATAACCGTCCTAATAGGTATGAGATTATATCTCACTGTGGTTTTGATTTGCGTTTCCCTAATGATTAGTGAGTTCAGCATCTTTTCATGAGCTCATTTGCATATCTTCATCCTTTGCCCAGTTTTTATTTTTTATTTTTTTTTTAAGATTTTATTTATTTATTTGTTAGAGCGAGCGAGCACAGGTAGACAGAGAGGCAGGCAGAGGCAGAGGGAGAAGCAGGCTCCCTGCCAAGCAAGGAGCCCGATGTGGGACTCGATCCCAGGACTCTGGGATCATGACCTCAGCTGAAGGCAGCTGCTTAACCAACTGAGCCACCCAGGCGTCCCTTTGCCCAGTTTTTAAATTGGGATTAATTTTTGCTGTTAAGTTTTAGGGATTCTTCATACTTTCTTAACAGATAAAGGATCTGCAAGTATTTTCTCACATTTTTTTAGGTTGCCTTTTCACTTTGTTGATACTGTCTTCTGATGCACAGAAGTGTTTTTGGTTTTGTTTTTTGTTGTTGTTTTTTGAGTAGACGCCACACCCAGGGTATGGCCCAACGTGGGGCTTGAACTCAAGACCCTGACCGAGATCAAGACCTGTGCTTAGGTTACTTAACAACCGGATGCTTAACCTACTGAGCCACCTAGGTGCCCCTAAGAAGTTTTAATTTTGATACGAGAAATGCTTTTTTTTTTCTTTAAGATTTTTTAAATTTGTTTATTTTAGAGAGAGAATATGAGCCAGGGGCAGGGATGGGGGCAGAGGGAGAGAGAAAAATCTCAGGCAGGCTCCCTGCTGGCAGGGCATCCATGCAGGCTGGATCTCATGACCCTGAGATCATAACCCGGGCCGAGATCGAGAGTTGGTCACTTAACCAACTGAGTCACCCAGGCACCCAGATATGGGAGATACTTTAAGGATCCTATTTCTCATTCAATTTTTAAGTAATTGATGATTCTTGCTTGGAAGAATTATTAGTAAGTAGTAACGTTGATTTTCTAGTTCTGTCATTCCTTCTACATTTATAAGTTGGTATTGACTATAACAGAGAGCATTTTCTTTTCCCTAATTTATTTGTCTTTATTTATTTCACTGCCCCATTTGGCCATTAGGAGCCCCTTTAAGATGATTCCTGTTTCCTTTTTGATCACACACTTTCTTTTGCATACTTCCTTACTTTCTGACACAAGATGATCCAGGCTCTTCTTGTGTTTTTCCTGCTGTGGCCATGCACCTGGCCCTTTCTCCGAGAAACACTGGTTTCTTTTAGTTGGGGGATGCAACTTACAAACCAAAATCTGGGTATGTATTCATGCTGCTGGGTTATAGGTGTTTCTAAAATGGACGGAGGTAGGAAATAAAAATATATAAGTGAAGGAAATAATATATAATATTATATGTCATGTAGTGAACCTGCCATAAGTATCCTACACAAGTACTACTTATTGTATATATTATATGTATAATATATAAATATAACATATATAAATATGTTAATAGATATAATACATGAATATAATATATATATGAAATCATGAGTTGAAACTGATTCTCTAAGTTTCAGTTTATCCCCCCAGAATTCCTCCTTTACTCCCCACATTGCATGTTTTGTATCTTCCTTCTTTTTTGAACCATAGAACATCACTGCCTTTACACATTTATTCATTCCTACCATAAAATTATAAAATTGTTTCAGAATTGCTACACCATACCTCCCACCTCTCCTCCACATCCCCAGTTGAGCATATATTCAGTATACTGTGTTCAAGAGTTCCTTGCATTAATATTTTCTTTTGTCTCCTTCTTTCAGTATGGTTAGGTTATTCATTTGAAACATTCAGTTTTATTTAATTTTGGTTATATTTTAATTTTTTCACTTCATCCTTCTTGATTTTATTTTTAATTTTTTAACTGATAAAACTTTATTTTTAAAAAAATTTATTGAACATGGTTCCAGAAATCAAAACTATGCTGAAAAATATACTCAATTGTTATTCTCCTTTATTTCTTCCCATCCTTTGAAAGTAACCAGTTTCTTTGTTTCCAGTTCATGCTTCTTGTGTTTCTTTTTGCAGAAAGGAGATACATGTATATTTCCCATTTTCTTCTTTTTCACCAAAAGATGGCATACTATTTGTAATCTTGTGTACTTTGCTTTTGTGTGTGTGTGTAACAGTACAACTTGGAGATTATTGATTTAGCATTGAGGTTGGTTTTTTATTTTTGCTCTGTTTTTTCTTAAATATCTTTTTAACTTAAAAATAATTGTTCTTATCTTTTTCAACTTATCAGTTGATTGTTTCCCCATCAACAGGTAGATTTAGATGTTACTTTACCTGGGGAAGGTGGAAAAGATCGACCTTTCAAGGTGTCGATTAAATTTGTCTCTCGGGTGAGTTGGCACCTACTACATGAAGTACTGACAGGACGGACCTTGCCTGAGCCACTGGAATTAGACAAGCCAATCAGCACTAATCCTGTCCATGCCGTTGATGTGGTGCTACGACATCTGCCCTCCATGAAGTGGGTGCTCCTGGCTTTTTCTCCATTTTAGATTTTCAGTGTGAAGGCTTTCTTCCCAAGAGTGGGTTGTGCAGCCCTCCTTTGATTAACCTTCACATATTGTATGTTTTGATTACTTCATTTAAAGAATAACATGCATACAAGTTCATTGACAAAAGAAGTAAAAATTCTGACTTTTGAAAGTGAATGCACTTCACTAACACAGCTATTCTAGTGGATACCTTTTAGAAAAATGTCTAACCTTTATCTTAGAAGCTATAAATCTTGAATAACTGACATGTTTAGTTAAGTCCCCTTGTTCTAAAGGTAATTTCATTATTTATACAATAATATCAATTTGTGTTGAAATTGCTACTCTCTTAATCACACTGTCACTTCACAAGTGTATGTTTGTATTTATGTGCCTGTATATGTAGGATCAATTTTCTTTTTAAAGAAAAATAGGTTTTGAAAACACATTTACAGGAATAGCCTTTTGATCAATATTTGTTTACTCTTTAGCATTTCCTAAGTTTAGAACTGGTTTTTCTTTTCACATGTTTCTAAGAAAGTAATTTAAATACAATTTATTCTTACCCAAACTAACATTAGTTTTGGAAGGGAGAATTTCAGTAAAGGATGCTGATGGTTTTTGTTTTGTTTTTGTTTTTCATTTAGAGTGGCTGCTTTTTGCTTTCACAAATTTGGAAAATATTTAGTTTCATATATTCCTAATGATAAACATCATTAGGATAACTTAAGTTTATGTACTCTAATGTATTCTGCAAATTTATATACCTATATGGCAGTGAAAGGACTGAACATAACATTTTAATTTTTGTAGATATACGCCTGTGGGGCGTTCCTTTTTCTCAGCTCCAGAAGGATATGACCACCCCTTGGGAGGCGGCAGGGAAGTATGGTTTGGATTCCATCAATCTGTCCGACCTGCCATGTGGAAAATGATGCTTAATATTGATGGTAAGGGAGCTAAAACCACATTCTGTCTTGGGTAGTTGATTCCTGTCTATGCGTTGTGTGTGTGCAGTTTATATATAATTTTATGTACTGGTGTCTTGGGAGTAATATTTGGACACATACTAAGACAGAGTTGAAAAACCTTTGTATTTTTATTACGTTTCATTTAGAAAGCCTTTACACAGAAATTGTCCTGGAATGCTACTGAGCATGAAATAAGCACATTAAAGCATGTACAAAAGCCTTGACATGATTATCTGAACACTCTCGCTCTTGTCCTTTTAACTCTTAAGTCAGTATTTCATTATGAAATACATGTTTTAACAGAAAAATAGTCTGTTGGTCATGGTAAGCCCAGGTGTTATACCTACCACTGATGCTTATAGTGGTGCTAATTGCATTCTCATTTTTAGCTCATAAATATTTTTGAGCATATATAAAAGTAGGGGGAATAGTATGATAAACTGTCACTTATGTGCTACCTGTCAAGCATTTTCCACCTTCCTTAAATTTCCTACATTTACTCCTCTAAATCAGATCCCAGATAGCAAGTTATTTTGTCTCTACTACTTTATTATGTGCCTCTTAAAAAATGTGTGTTTTCTTACATAGTCAGAATGCCATTATCTTATATAAGAAAATTTTAATAATCATTCATTTGTAGCCTCTAATTCCCTGTCTATAATCAGATGTCGCTGATTGTCTCAGATATGTCCTTTTATAGTTAGGTGGTTCTAATCAGGTTCCAAACAAGATCCACCTATCATGTTTAGCTGATAGCCTTTTTTAGTGTAGTAGTCCCATTTCCTTCCTCTTATTTTGTTTTGTTTTGTTTTAAATGTCATTGACTTTTAAGGATGCTCTGTCACTTGTCCTGAAGAATATCCAAAAATCCACATTTGTCTTTTGTTCTTGTGGTGTCATTATCTTACTCCGCTGTCCACTATATTTCCTGAAAGTGAAAGTTAGCCCTAGAAGTTTGGTTCAATTCTGGTTCAGAATACTTCATACGTGCTTCATGTTGTATATTAACATGCTTCATATTGTATATTAGGAGACACACAGTATCTAGTGGTTCCAATTTTAGTGATACTAAATCAGTAGGCCTGATCTCTCCATTGTAAATCTTTGTAAATGTAAAAATATTACTAATATTCCATTCAGTAATCATTGTTATGCAAATCATTGTAAATGTAAAAATATTACTAATATTCCATTCAGTAATCATTGTTATGCAGATCATCTGCTTCACTAGTGATTACCAAGTGGTATTTTTCCTAATTCTTTATTTGCTAGTCAAAGAGTAACAAATAAAGAGTATTTTTGCTCTCTAGCACAGGAGGAAATTTCAGGCTCATCTTGTAATTCCTACACTATACCTGGAATCAGCCATTCCTTCAAGGATCCCTAGATGTTTCCATATCATTCCCTAGTTTCTGCATTTCTGCATTATTTTCAGTTGCTTCTACCATTGTGGGGATATGTCACTGAGGAGCTATATTTCAGAAGTCCTCTTTCGATGTACAGGAGGGGTGTTTAGTTTGCCATTTCAGAACATTGTTTCCTGTATATGTAGATATATCTTTAAGATAGATTTCAAGAGGGATGATTAGTAGGTCAAGGGCAAATGTATTTGTAATTTTGATCATTATTGGCAGATTGCCCTCTGTAGAGGTTCTAAGTATTGTGCATCAGTGAATGAGACTACCTGTTTTGTTGCCACTAGAAATGTGAAACTCTAGATTCTATTAATTGGATTTGCAAGAAATCATTTCCTCATGTGCTTTTGCATTTGGCCATCTTTTCACATGTGTAAGGGTCACCTTATTTCTTTTTTTTTAATTAGCTGTTTATGTCTTTTGCCCTTTTTTTCTGTTGGACTTTCAATTTTCTCATTTACTGAGAGCTTTCTAAATTAAGGATATTAGCCCCTTGTATTATGAATTGCATTTATCCTTGATTATTTGTCTTTTAACCATTAGTATGGTCTTGTTTTTGTATTTTGCCATGTAGAAATTTATGTCTTTGGGTTTGGGAGATAGTAAATACATATACACAGACACTTTAATGTAGTAGTCAGTCATTTCTTTAATGGCTTACAGTATCTTATAAGGCTAGTCTCAAAATTCTCTTCAGGCTTTTCTAGGCTAGTCTTAATTATTTTACCATGTAAGCTATAGAAACACCAGTGGGTGTGGAAGAATGGGCTGTTATTTTTATTAAAATCTCATTACATTTATAAATTGTTAGGACAAATTGGCATCTTTAAGATCCTGAGTCTTTCTTTCCAAGAAAACACTGTACCTTTTTATTGGTGCAAGATTACTTTTGTTTCTTTCAGGGGTGTTTTAAGTTTTCCTCATGTAAAAGTTGCGCATATCTTGCACATATTCCCTCCCCCCTTTTTTTGGCTATTAAATGGATTTATACATACTTACCTGTTATTGTTCACATACATGAAAGCCTTTGACTTCTGTATACCTTCTCTGTTTTATTGAGTTCCATTTTTTTATAGTAGTTATTCAAGTGATTTTCTTGGCATTTCTAGGTTATAATCATTTCATCTACAGATAGTGATAGGTTTACCTCTTCCTTTGGATTTTTATACTTCTGATTTTTTTCTTATCAGATTATATTGACTAATTAGACAGTGTTAAGCATAGTGATTAGTGGGCATCCTCTTTTTATTCCTTACCATAGAAAGGAATGCTTCCAGTGTTTCTACATTAAGTATGATATATACATATATATGTATATGTATAAGAGCATCTATTGATTTCTATTTTATTAAGTACTTTTAATCAAGAATGGATGTTGAATTTTGTCAGATTTTCTTCTTAGGATCAGTGGAGCTAATGATATGATATTTCTTGTCTTTTTAACGAAACACTGAACCAAACTTGTGTTTCTGGATTCTTTTAATGTGATGCTGTATTCTGTTTACTAATATTTTACTTTTTTAATCAAAATGCAAAAGTAAGTTTGATATGATCTGTAATCTTTTTTTCTGTAATCTTTTTCAACTTTTGGTATTAATCTTTTATCTCATAAAAAATTTAGAAGTTTTAATTTTCTAAAATGTACAAGTTTTTAAATAGTCTTAAAATTGTCAGCTCTTGAAATAAAGCTAGAGACAGTTACCATATGACCTTACTGGTATGAGGAATTTGAGAAACAGGACAGAGGATCATAGGGGAAGGGATGGAAAAATGAAACAAGACAAAACCAGAGAGGGAGACAAACCATAAGAGACTTTTAATCTCAGGAAACAAACTGAGGGTTGCTGGAGTGAAGGTGGGGGGGATGGAGGGAATGGTGTGTCTGGGTGATAGACATTGGGGAGCCTATGTGCTATGGTGAGTACAAACAATATAAATAATGCATTATATGTTAATTTAAAAAATAATACATTGTATGTTAATTTAAAAAGAAAGGAAAAAATTATCAGCTTTTTCAAGATTTGGTAGAATTCTCCTATAAAATCTTGTTGCATGGTCTGTTTTGCTTGATGGGTAGTAGCTGTTGGAAAACTTCCATTTATTTTGTGAAAATCTGTTTAGGTTCAGTTTCTTACTAGAAAATTATTTTATCTGTATTTGATTTTTATAGAGAGTTTTATATAGTTTCTTATTTTTTGAAATTGTGTCTACTTCTCTGGTTTCCTCCATTTCTTGTTTTGTGTATTTGTGTTTTGTCCATTTTATTCTTGATTAGGAGAGAGATAGTAGTTTAAATAACTGGTTTCAACACTGCTGCCACAGGCCACCTGGCAAAAGAGCTTTTGAAACTTTTTTTTAAGCTCTCTGGCTTTCTGGTTTCTAAATTCTTAATTTCTGCTTTTAGCTTTATAAATGTTTCCTCTTCTTTTTTCCTCCTTTGTTACTTTAGTTGTTTTTCTAACTTTCTGAGCTGTGTTAGTCACTTATTGACTTTCATTTTTTCTTAATGATGGCATTATTTAAAACAGTGAATTTCTTCAGATCACTATTTTAGCTACATCCCAAAGCCTCTAATGTGTAGAAGTTTTATTATTGTCTAGAAATACCACAAATTTAATTTGTATTTTCCCTCTTATCCGAATGTTGATTGACTTTTCATATTCTCAGATTGAAGAACTTTTTACTTTCTGATTTTGTTACAAATTTCTAGTTTTGTGGGTTGTTAATCAGAGAATATGGCTTATGTTTCTCCTTTTAGAATTGGTTGAGGTTTATTTTGTAGTCTAGAGCCTCCTGAGTGGCTCATTGGGTTAAGTGTACAACTCTTGATTTGGCTCAGGACATGATCTCAGGGTCATGAGATTGAACCCTGAATCAGACTCCCTACTCAGGACAGAGTCTGCTTGAGATTCTTTTCCCTCTGCCTCCTGTCCCTTTGCTCTTCCCCATGCTCACAGGTGTGTGAGCCCTGTCTTTGTGTGTCTCTCTCTCGGAGGAAGGATTTGTTGAGGTATATTTTGTAGTCTAGTACATAGTCAAATTTTGTGAAAGTTCAATATGTATTTGAAAATACATATATTCAATTATCAGAGTTGAGTTAAATGAATATCCATCAGTGCTTACCATTTTGATTATGTTATTTTAGATCACCTCTGAGTTATTTTTGTTTACTTGTTCTCTCAAACTGGGAGAAAAATTTTAAAATTTCTGCTATTACTATGTTTCTCTCTCCCATATCTCCTTTGATTTCTGCTTTCTTAATGTTGCTGCTGTATTTTTTTTTTAAGATTTTATTTATTTATTTGACAGAGAGAAATCACAAGTAGGCAGAGAGGCAGGCAGAGAGAGTAGAGGAAGCAGGCTCTCTGCCGAGCAGAGAGCCCGACGTGGGGCTTGATCCCAGGACCCTGAGATTATGACCTGAGCTGAAGGCAGAGGCTTAACCCACTGAGCCACCCAGGCGCCCCTTGCTGCTGTATTATTAAGGGCTTATATATACCTCTTTTTTTATTGTGAATTGTACCCTTTATAATGATAAAATGACCTTTTTATACTTTGGCGTAAAAGTCTGCATAATCTAATGAAAGAATTACAATCCATTTGTTTGTGAACCTTATCCTGTCTGTTAACTTTTCTTTTCCTTTACCTTTTTTTTTAGATTTTTATTTATTTATTTGACAGAGATCACAAGTAGGCAGAGAGGCAGGCAGAGAGAGAGAGGGAGGGAAGCAGGCTCCCTGCTGAGCAGAGAGCCCGATGTGGGGCTCCATCCCAGGACCCTGGGATCATGACCTGAGCTGAAGGCAGAGGCTTTAACCCACTGAGCCACCCAGGCGCCCTTCCTTTACCTTTTTTAATACTTTCTGAATCACAGATGTATCTTGGAGACAGCATAGAATGGTTTTGCTTTGTGGGTCAATCTAAAGCTTTTTTTGTGTTAATGCATGAGTTATGCTGGATAATAGGAAGGACATACATGCTTGGTCTTAGTTGTATAACATTATTTTGTATTCTGTTTTCTGATTACATATGTTCTTGAAACTTCAGGTGATCTGTGTGCTTTTTATTTTATTTACTTATTTATTTTTAAAGATTTTGTTATTTGCTTGACACAGAGACAGTCAGAAAGGGAACACAGGCAGGGGGAGGGGCAGATGCAGAAGCAGGCTGAGTGGGAGCCCAATGAGGGGCCCAATCTCAGGACCCTGGGATTATGACCTGAGCTGAAGGCAGACCCTTAACGCCCCTGTTTGTGTGCTTTTAAAATAATAGTTTTGACATCAAGGTTTTTTTTCCCCACTAGTACTTATACTTTCATATAATACTCAAGTTTGTTTGGTTTTTTAAACTTTTTTTTTTTGAAGTGTGGTTGACAATGTTCTATTAGTTTCAGGTGATAACATAGTGATTGGACAAGTTTGTATATTATGCTATGCTAACCACTCATCTTTCTCTTTTAAGCAGTGTCCTTTTTCCTTTATAAGTAACAATTATATTAGCTTTATTCTGTTCATTCCCTTGTTTTCTCTCCTTTACTAACTAGTTTTAGCAAATATACCATTATTTTATTGTTCTTTATAATTTTGCTTGAACTGTTACTATTTGACCTTCAACATTGACTCCTCTGTTACTGTAAGGTACAGTCAGTGAGTTTATTCTACTTCTTGTTTTCCACTATCACTGATTTATTTGTATGTATTATTCCTACATTGTTAGAATATGTAACAGTTGCATTCCATTCTATCACTAGTATATCCATTTGCTTTCATCTCAAATCTACAATTAAGTGTATTTGTGCTGTCAGTCCTTTTGCTGAAATTTTTTCTGTCATCTCTTGGTTGTAGTTGTCCTCAGTTGTTTCATGTGTGTATGTGTTCTAGTAGTTATTTTTTAATTTTTTTATTTAAATTCAATTAGCTGGGGCTCCTAGGTGGCCCAGTGGGTTAAGGCCTCTGCCTCTGCCCTAGGTCATGATCCCAGGGTTCTGGGATTGAGCCCCGCATTGGGCTTCCTATTTTAACTTCTTGAGGCACCACCATACTGTTTTCCAGAGTGGCTGCACCAGCTTGCATTCCCACCAACAGTGTAAGAGGGTTCCCCTTTCTCCACATCCTCACTAACATTTGTTGTTCCCAGTCTTGTTAATTCATTTGTTTCTTCAAGAAGAGAAGGGCTCATGAATAAGAGCTAAGTGTTAACATACTGAAAACCATTTACTTACAGCCTTGTTCCTGAAGGATTGTTTGTCTAAGACATAAAATTATTGACTTACACTTTCTTGAATATCTTCTAAGTATTTGTCTCCTATCTTCTGACATTGATGTTCAGTAGAGAAGTATGATATCAGCTTGATTTTCTTTACCCTAGAAGGGACCTGTTTTTTGGTCTGGTTGCTGAAATTATATTTTTACGCTTCTTTCACTGGATTTTTTTGTTGATGTTGACCATTTTAGGTCAGTTTTCAAAGGATTCCCTTTGAAAATGTAGGTTCAAGTGTTTGGGTTTTTTTTAATTGTTTAATTTTCTTTTAAAACATTACTATTCTGTTTATCCCTTGCTGTGCCTTTTTTTGTGTAATTTTTACCATGTGCTCCTCTTTTCAACTTCTAAAAGTCTTTTTCTTCCATTTCTTTCATGAATCAGGTCTGTGATACTTTTGTTTTTACTTCTTTGACTGGCTGTCTCTTCCCTAAGTTCTTGAATTTCTGCTCAAATATTCCCTTTTTTTCCTTCCTTCCTTCTTTTCTTCCTTCCTTTTAGATTTTTATTTATTTATTTGACAGAGAGAGAGCTCACAAATAAGCAGAAAGGCAGGCAGAGAGAGAGAGAGGGAAGCAGGTTCCCCGCTGAGCAGAGAGCCCGATGCGGGGCTCAAACCCAGAACCCTGGGATCATGACCTGAGCCGAAGGCAGAAGCTTTAACCCACTGAGCCACCCAGGCGCCCTGATCCTTCCTTCCTTTTAATGTTTATTTATTTATTTAAGTAATTTCTACACCAACTTAAGGCTCAAACTCACAACCCAAGGTCAAGAATCCCATGCTCTTCTGACTGACCCAGCCAGCTGCCCTTCTGAGATTTTCCTAATAGTTGTATTAAGAAGTTTTAAATTCATGTGGCATCTGAGTGGCTCAGTCAGTTAAGTGACCGACTCTTGATTTCAGCTCAGGTCATGAACTCAGGGTCCTGAGATTGAGCCCTGCATCAGACTCCCTGCTCTGTGGGAAGTCAGCTTAAGGATTCTCTCTCCCTCTCCTTCTGTGCCCTGCCCGCCCCCCACTGTTAATATGTGTGCTCACATGTGCACTCACTCTCAAAATAAATAAATCTTCTTTATTTAAAAAAATTTTTTTAAATTCATGTTAAAAAGTAGTGCTGTGGTTTTCATCTACTTTGTGGTAATTTTTTGTGAGTTTTCTTTGTCAGGGATGTTCTACCGTTTTACTTTTTTTTATGGCGTCTTTCTGCAGATACTTACCACTCTTTTGTTACTCATATTTGAATTAGATGAGCTTTCCCAAACCACATATTGGAAGATTCTGGAGTGGGGAGAGGAGGAACAGGACATTAGGAGCAAGGTGGTTTCCCAGGTTTCTCTTTTCAAGGCTTCTGTCCTCTGTTGTTCTGATGGATTCTTTCTAAAAATATAGCTTTGTCTCCTTTGCCTCTTTATGTGTGTATGAGGTGAGAACTACCAGCCACCAGGTCCTTACTAGTTTCTGCTACCAAGGGATACAACTCCTGCCTTTTAAACTGCCTGCTTCAAATGTTAACAGAATTTTTGAAGGGTATACAGGAGTTCTTTTTGGTGTTCTGTGAACTTTTCTGTAAGTTGAAGTTACAGATGAAAAGTGCATGCCTTGCTTTTAAAGGAGTACTAGTGTCTGAGATCTGTCACTTCCGGACCACCCTCCACTCATTCTCATGGCACTTCTACACCTCCTTTTTCTACTTTCGTCTGATATTCCCCCAGTAGATCTCAGTTCTAAACATTGCAGTTCCCACTTAGGATAGGACCCTTTCTTTCTGGGAGTGAAAATTTGTTATTCCCCAACGAGGCTCTTTTTATACTTGTCTTGCATAAGTTCTACCACTCCCAAGTACTTTGGGCCATATTCACTTACAGTTTGGTATTTCAGTTTTTTACTATCTTCTGGGTTCACCAAATACATAGAGGGGTTTTCTTTTCTTCTTAAAGACATTCTCTTTGTTCTGTATTGGGTTCTAAGGAGGAAATTGGAAAAATTTGGAAGTAAATTGCTGTTTTCTTACTGGAACTTAAAGTCTAGCTTTGGATATTATTAAATAGTTTCTAAATAACCCATTGGTCATATAAATCGCAAAGAAAATTTTAAATATTTTGAACTTAATGATAATGAAGATAATATATATCAGAACTGGTATGGATAGCTAAAAACAATGCTAAGAGAGAATTTAAAACTTTAAATGCCTATTAGAAAAGAAGAAAGGCATCAAGGACCCTAAATATTCATCGAAATAAGTTATAAACATAGAAAATAAATACAAAGCAAATAGAAGGAAATAATAGAGAGGGGTGCCTGAGTGGCTCAGTGGGTTAAAGCCTCTGCTTTCGGCTCAGGGGATCAAGCCCCACATCGGGTTCTCTGCTCAGCAGGGAGCCTGCTTCCCACCCCACCCCCCGCCTGCCTCTTTGCCTACTTGTGATCTCTGTCAAATAAATAAACAAAATCTTAAAAAAAAAAAAAAGAAGGAAATAAGAGTTAAAAACAGAAATTAATGAAATAGAAAACAAATTTATTTTGTAGGTAGGAAGACTTGAAAAGTTTTTAAGAAGGATAGTGACATGATCATATTTGTTTTCCAGAAAGAGACCTCTGGCAGCAGTGTGGAGAATAGATAGAGGAGAAAAAACTAATCTCAGAAGCCAGTTAGGAGGCTTTTTCAATCACTAGTTCAGGTAAGAGATGGTGATGGTCTAATGTGGGATGGAGAGAAAGGAACCATATTATTATAAAGGAATAAGTTGAAAAAATAGGTTTAAGAGCCATGTCCAGAAAAAAACTTTGGGTATAGTTACTGGCACATGGAACTAAGTGGAAATGAACAGATCAGAAGATTTACTAGGTTTTTCAAAGAATTGCTTTTGGAAATAAACTTACAACCCTGGTATATTTGTCAGGTTCAACCAGGGAAACAGAATCAGTAGATCTAGAGAGAGATTTGGTTTACAGAGTTGCAGGGCCTCGTGAGGCAAGTCTGAAATCCATAGAATAGGCTGTCAGGAAGGGCAGACTGGGACTCGTGGGCATGGGCTGAAGCTGCTGTTCATAGGTGGAAGTTCTCCTCTGTCTCTCTTGGGGAAGCACCACCCCTGCTTGTAAGGCCTTTCTACTGACTGAACAAGGCCCACCCAGATTATTCAAGATAATCTCCGTTACTTAGTCAACTGATTATGGATTTTAATTACATCTGTTACTTCCGATATAATACCTAGATTAGTGTTTGAATAGCTGACAACTAGTAGCCCAGCCAAATTGATGCATTTGAAAAACAAAAATATACCTGGCCTGCAAAGTTACTCAATCTTTGAAACAGTCTTCATGTTCCCAACCCTTCAGGCTCAGTGACTGTGCTATATTATAAACTAGATTCCAAGAAGGGCATACTCACCAGCCTATAATCGGAATAATGATTCATTCATACCAGGTGTGAATGGTAGTGCTGTCAATTAAATTAGGAGATAGATGTGCCGTTGCTGATTAATTGGCAGTACATACCATATATAAATAAATAAAATGTTAATATGTCCATAGCTTGAAAATCCTCTGGGACATATGGATACAGATTATAATATGTAGTTGGAAATGCAGATATGAAAATCTGTAGTGGTGGGAGCTAGAAGTAAACGTATGGGAACTCGTCAGTATACAAATTCAAATTTGAAACTATAGAAATGGAAAAACTTCTTTAGGAATAGTATTTAAAACAGGAATGAGGAGGATAAAGCCATTGGGAATACTAGCATTTAAGGAAGGAAGAAGTACCAGTAAGCAGTTAATGATTATCACAGGCAGTATGAGAGCTAAATAATGGTGTCAGGGAACCCAAGGGAGGAAACATATTCATAGAGTAGATAATTTCACAGTTAAGCAGTGGGAACTTTTCCAGTAAAATCAAGAATAAAGCAAGGATATCAAGGCAATGATATTTTAGTTATTTTGTGTTTGCTAACCTCTATTCTTCTTACAGGTTTCAGTCTACATGTTACTTCCTTGAGAAGCAGCATTTGACACCCTTCTCCCTCCCCATATCCAGCCATCCCCCAAGTCTGAATTAGGTATTTCTTTTATGTATTCCTATAGCACAGTGTACTCCCCCTGTAATATAGCATGTGTCCCTCAAAATTATAAGTGTTTGTTCTTTGTCTCCTATTAGAATGAAAGCTCCACAAAGCTAGGGACTGTCCATCTTAATCACCAGTGTACATACCCTCCATGTTTAGCACAGTTCTTGGTCATATTAAGCAAAGAATGAATAGATAAGACCAAGAACATAGAGGAAGAGCATCCAAGTTATCCTGGAAAGTTAGAAGAATATTTGGACAAGTAAGTGATACAGTGAGATCAAGAGTTTGGATTGAAAAGGAGATACACATAAATAAGATTTTTGAGAGGTCTCTAAAATAAAACTTGATTGAA
>RCUC01163265.1:0-53674 GCA_003697995.1 Taxidea taxus jeffersonii | reverse complement strand
TTTAGTGCCATTGTATTGCCTGTATGGTGATTGTTACTGTATAATGTCTCTGTTCCTTTCTGGTAATACTTTTAGGGTCTCTCTTTGCTTAGAGGACCCCTTTCAATATTTCCTGTAGAGCTGGTTTGGTGTTTACAAACTCTTTCAGTTTTTGTTTGTCCTGGAAGCTTTTAATCTCTCCTTCTATTTTCAATGATAACCTAGCTGGATAAAGTATTCTTGGCTGCATGTTTTTCTCGTTTAGTGCTCTGAATATATCATGCCAGTTCTTTCTGGCCTGCCAGGTCTCTGTGGATAAGTCTCCTGCCAATCTAATATTTTTACCATTGTACGTTACAGACTTCTTGTCCCGTGCTGCTTTCAGGATTTTCTCTTTGTCGCTAAGACTTGTAAATTTTACTATTAGATGGCGGGGTGTGGGTCGATTCCTATTGAGTTTGAGAGGTATTCTCTGGGCTTCCTGGATTTTGATGCTTGTTCCCCTTGCTATATTAGGGAAATTCTCTACAATAATCCTCTCCAGTATACCTTCTGCTCCTATTTCTCTTTCTTCTTCTTCTGGAATCCCAATTATTCTAATGTTGTTTCGTCTTATGGCATCACTTATCTCTCGAATTCTCC
This sequence comes from Taxidea taxus jeffersonii, assembly GCA_003697995.1. Classification (NCBI taxonomy): domain Eukaryota; kingdom Metazoa; phylum Chordata; class Mammalia; order Carnivora; family Mustelidae; genus Taxidea; species Taxidea taxus. The sequence goes on along the minus strand of RCUC01163265.1, from coordinate 53,053 downwards.
CCTCGTGGTCCAGTAGTTGATTGTCTCTCTTTTGGTCTGCTTCATTATTCCCTGCCATTTGGTCTTCTATATCACTAATTCTGTCTTCTGCCTCATTTATCCTAGCAGTAAGAGCCTCCATTTTTGATTGCACCTCATTAATAGCTTTTTTTATTTCAACTTGATTAGACTTTATTTCTTTTATTTCTCCAGAAAGGGTTTTTATTTCTCCTGACAGGGTTTCTCTAATATCTTCCATGCCTTTTTCGAGCCCGGCTAGAACCTTGAGAATCGTCATCCTGAATTCCAGATCTGACATATTACCAATGTCTGTATTGATTAGGTCCCTAGCCTTCGGTCCTGTCTCCTGCTCTTTTTTTTGTGGTGAGTTTTTCCGCCTTGTCATTTTGTCTAGATAGGAATCCGCTGTTCTCCTTGTTCAGTGAACTTGGTCTTGGCTGTAATTCTTTGGTCTTCTGGGGGAGGGGCCTGTTGTAGTGATTCTCAGGTGTCTTTGCCCCAGGCGGAGTTGCACCGCCCTTACCAGGGGCCGGGCTAAGTAATCCTCTCAGGTTTGCTTTCAGGAGCTTTTGTTCCCTTAACGCGCTTTCTGTAGAGTTCTGGAGGACGGGAATGACAATGGCGGCCTCCCAATCTCCGGTTCAGAGGAGCCGAGGGCTAGGGGCCCCAGTCTTCAGCGCGCCTTCAGGGAAAAGCGTTTAATCCCTCCAGACTCCCTCGCCCACGTTTGCGCCGGAGAGTGCGCGCGCGCGACCGCTCGCAGACACCGCGTGCCAGCAGACACCGCAGGCCTGCAGACCCCGCAGGCCCGCCGACACTGCACGCACCCGCAGACCGCGCGCGCCTGCAGACCGCGCTCAGAGAAAATCGTGCCTAAGCAGTCCCGTCTCACTGGCTTCTGGGAGTGCTCCGAGCTCACCCAGCCTGTGATCAAGCGTCTCTGTCTCTGGTAGAGTCCCACCTGGAGTCTCCGGAGCCCGTAGATCCCTGAGCTCTCCCGGGCCGGAGTCTCCCCGGATCTTGTGGGGACGCCTCGCACAGAGCACCAGCCAGTGCCACAGAGCACCGGTCCATGTCACAGACCACTAGGAAATCTCGGCTCTGTTTCTGCAGCCGACTTCCCCGCTCTAATACCTGTGAGCTCTGCGACACTCAGACACCCCCGATCCTTCTGTGACCCCGTGGGACCTGAGTCCACGCTGTCCCCACGAGGTCTTCACCCCAGTTTAGCTTCTGGAGTGATGTCCCTCCGTGGAGCCGACTTTTAAAAGTTCTGATTTTGTGCTCCGCCGCTTGCCGGGAGCCGGCCCCTCCCCCTGGGGTCTATCTTCCCGTCGTGTTGGATTCACTTCTCCGCTGGTCCTACCTTTCAGAAAGTGGTCGATTTTCTGTTCCTAGAATTGTTGTTTTTCTTCTCTTCCATCTCCTGTTGGATTTGTAGGTGTTCGGAATGGTTTGATAGGCTATCTAGCTGATCTCCTGCTGGCTGATGTCGTCTCAGCCTCCTACTTCTCCGCCATCTTGACTCCTCCCCCCCATCCCACCCTTTTGTGCCTAGTTCTTTCTGCTGTGCATAGTTTCTCTACGCCTCTTCACCCATTCAAATTCAATCTTTGTTTTGAAGTTTACCTAAAATTCAACTTCCTCCAAGAAATCTCCAATGACCTGAAGTGCTTAACCTCTATACCACAAATTACAGCCCTTCGTCAGCTACTTCAAACTTCCAGTGCTAATTGCTAAGTGCATATATTGCATGGTACAGTACTTTTGATTATGAGGGAACATAAATTTGATTCGTATCTGATCCCCAATTACAAAGACTCTGGAGAGGGTACAAGCCATATGAACAAATCCCTGTAGTACTAGATAATTCTAGCCATGTTGGCTAGAACTTCTGAGTGGAAAAATAAAAGAACGTGTCATAGAACAGGAGACATCACAGCTGGATTTTGAAAGATACAGGGAATCTCTAAAGGCAAAAAAAAAAAAAAAAGGCAGGAGGCAGACGTTCCAGGTACAAATCATAAGAGCTAATATTTACTAGCTATTTACTATGTGCCAAGACTATGCTGAGTCTCTTACAGTTTGTATCAGTAAAGTTAGATACAGCTGAGATGATGCAGAGACCCAACTAGCATTCCTTTCTTATATGTAAAACCTGAAAGAAGCCAGGCTAGAATGGTGGCCCTGCTTCATAATGTCCTTGAGGACTTGATTACCTACAGCTTATCATTCGGCCATATCTAGCGTGTGACCCTCCTGCTCTAGGCTCAAAGTCGAAGTTATCACATCTACAGTCCAGGAAGCATGATGGAGAAATAAATAAAGAAGAAAGGGGCCAACATTACACATTTATCTGAGAGAATTCAATGCTGGCAAGAGAAAACTTTCTAGTTATTTTAAACAGTTTAAAATTTCCTGCTTAAAATATCTTTGAAAGGACTAAAGGGTGGGTCTCTCTCCAGGAATGACTCTCAAAACAATACAAAAATAACCTGCCAAGGAACTTGGAAGTTGCAGTTAAGAGTCATAAACCCCAAAATACGGAGCAAAATACAGTCAGTTAAGTTGACCCAGAAATCAGAAGCTTGAGTCAAGAAGAAATTGCCGGGGTGCCTGGGTGGCTCAGTTGGTTAAGGCCTCTGCCTTAGGCTCAGGTCATAATCTCCGGATCCTGGGATCCAGCCCCCTGTCAGGCTTTCTGCTCAGCAGGGAGCCTGCTTCCCTCTCACTGCCTGCCTCTCTGCCTACTTGTGATCCCTGTCTGTCAAATAAATAAATAAACTCTTTAAAAAAAAGAAGAAGAAGAAATTGCCATAATTGATTTTTGATTATCAGAAGCAGGAGAATGGACACTGGAACACTCTTAAAGAAAAAGTATAATATTTATGTGACATAGCTGGCTAAGAGAGAATTTTTTTTTTTAAGATTTATTTATTTATTTCAGAGGGACAGGGAGTCACAGGAAGAGGAAGAAAGAGTTTCAAGCAGACTCTATGTTGAGTGCAGACCCTGAGACCATGACCTGAGCTGAAATCAAGAGTTGGACGCCTAACCAACTGTTTCACCCAGGCACCTCAAGAGATAACGTTTTAAAAGATACAGGAAGGGGCGCCTGGGTGGCTCAGTGGGTTAAAGCTTCTGCCTTCAGCTCAGGTCATGATCACAGAGTCCTGGTATCGAGCCCCACGTCGGGCTTTCTGCTCAGCAGGAAGCCTGCTTCCCTTCCTCTCTCTCTGCCTGCCTCTTTGCCTGCTTGTGATTTCTGTCAAATAAATAAATAAAATCTTCAAAAAAATTTAAAAAAAATAAAAGATACAGGAAAATGATTTCTGCTTTACATCCACTTTCCACATATTGCACGAGGGCATCTAATTAAAGGAATCTAATTTGCATCCACTTGTGAGGTAATTAGTGAAAAGAAGATTTCACTTTTCATTCTAATTAGAAAGAGAGTAGAACAGAGGTTGAAAAAGTCAATATATCATGCCCACCATCATCCACCACTTTGGTTATCTTGGATCCCTGAACTCCTTTCTAGCCATAGCTAAATTTCTGACCAGCAGCTACTAAAAATATATGCATATCCAACATAATGCAATCACCATTTGTACAAACAAATGAACAATGCACAATAAATACAATGTATTCACCTTCTCTCCTAAAGGGGAAATCTAACATCCTACCCTTCCTTACACCTGTCACTAGGTCATTCTCACTCTTCTCCCAGTTTAGTTGATTCTATTTTGACACTAGGTAATTTTTAAGTTAAATTATTTATTTAAGCTCCACTATAACAATTTATCTGAAAAATAGGGGGAAGGCAGAAGAGAGAAGATAAAACTGGCTAATTTACATTCATATATTAAATATATCCCATAGATATTAAACATTCACATATATCAAACATATTAAACAGAGTAAGAAAAACTGTGAGCCAGTATTGATGAAATTATAATTACATTGAAAAATTTCTTTTCTTCACTATCTGTTTCCTGTTCCCTTTGCCTTTTGCCAACATCTCAACTGGCCAAGTTTCTTTACTTGGTGAAGATAGCCAAACTAACATTCCTTCATAATCCTGCATGCAAAATGTTGTCATAGTCTATCATGAACTTATACTATTGACTCTGGAACTAGTATAAGTACCCAGAAGATCTCCTTCCCTTTCCTCATTGTTTTGCAGCAAGACTATTTCCTCTTAATTATCAGAATAGAGTAAGTTCACCCAATATAGTAACATACTTCTTCCCCCTTCCTATGATTGAGTAATGTGAAGGACTCCAAAGGACTAGATGATAGTCTCAACTCCCACTTCATTAGAAATCATATTGTGTATTCTTGGGAAAGCATTCCTTCCTCGGTAACTTGTACTGTAAATGAGCAGAACCCAAAGTAATGAGGATAATGTAACAGAGACTGCTGATCATCTACTGAACCTGTTGTCTTCTGGCTAGCTTGGAGATGCCCTTATTCTCAGATGTTACTATGTGGTCAAGTTATTACCAATAACTTAGAAGTGCTATGCAAGTCTGGGAGTTAAGACATTGCACATGTCCTTTCCAAATTTTCTTCCTTCTCTCTACTCTTTTTTAAAGTTTTTGTTTAAATTCCAGTTAGTTAACAGTGTAATATTAGTCTCAGCTCTCTACTTTTTGACCACAGTTCAACCATGCAGATAAATAAAAATGTCCTTTGTATGTGTAAAGCAGAATGACTCTAGGCCCCAAATTATAGCATAGAGCAGAACTTTTCTAAAGACCTGGACCATTCATATTGGAATTATTACATGAACAAGAAATAAACCTCTTTGTTTTAGAAGTCCTTTTATTCTTGGCTCTATTTGTTAAAGCAATCTTGTCTTACTTAATTTTACATAAACATAGGGCAAACATTTTGCAGCTGGCTTACTAAACAATCGTAGTATGAAGTGGTAGAAGGACAAAATTATGTCAGTGAATAAAAAGGTTAACCCAGGCCTGAAGTAACAACACAAATTTTCATTTGTGCCTTTTCCAGGTAAAACTAAACTCTGTTCTCTGATTAGTTGGATAGAAAAAAAAAAAGTTCACGAGATTAATAACCACTATCAGGGTAAGGGGAAAGACTTGGCAAAAGTAAGCACCCAGACATAAAATGTTTGCATATACATATACATATACATATGCAAATACATATACATACACAAATACATTTCTCAACTTTACCAGGGCTCAGAAAGCCTAAGGTTTACTCAGCCTCATACCTCCAACCACAGCAGCCTGAAACCCCACAGTATTTACCTGATGTGCACTGTATCATTGGTACCTAGTGTCTGTGCCTAGTTTCTTATTGAACCACCAGTATCACAATATCCCCATGTTATTTTATAAAAGCTAGAAACAGCTCATTCATTAAAAGGTATTTATTAAGCTACCACAAAGTGCCAGGAGCTAGTCTAGACACAGGGAATTTAAATTGAACTAAATAACCCCAAACTTCCCCACAATTGCCTTAAATTATAAGAGGAACACATAAATTGGTAAAGTATACATTATGTCAGATGGTGACAATTGCTATGGGAATAAATAAAACAGGGAAGGAAGCAGGGAGTCTGAAGGGGTAAGGGATAGGAGACGGGGTTGTTGCAATAATAATGTCAAGGAAGATTTCTGAGCAGTTGATACTTAAACAAAACCTGAAGGAGATGAAAGACCAAGTATTTTGATATCTGGGGGGGAAAGTGTTCCCTGCAGAGGGAAGAGCTATGCAAAGAGACTCTGAGACAGGAGCAAGCCTGCACATTAGAGAAACAGCAAGGGGACCAATGCGTTGCAGCAGAGTGAGTGGGAAGACAGTTTAAAACAATGTCAAGGAAAATGGTCTCTGGGGTTGGGGCAACAGTTAAGGATGCAGAATATACAGAGCTTTTTGGAAATTCTAAGTTCCATGCTTAAGTGAGAACTTTGGCTTCTTCTCCAAGTATGAAGCTACAAGCAAAGGAAGTTTTGGGCAGAGGAATGACTTAAGCCTACTCATATTTCAGAAGGCTCATTTCATTCTATTAGGAATAGATGGAAAGACACAAGGTTGAAAGCAAGGAGATCAGAAAGAAGGTTACTGTAAGAATCCAGGCAAGAAACGATGGTAGCCTGCACCACCTGTGTGGTGGGGGTCATGGGGGTGGTCATATTCTATGTGTAATTGGCAAAATGAACCAATAGGATCTGCTGAGTGACTGGACATGGACTGTGAGAAAAAGAGACAGATCGAAGATGAACTTTAAGTTTTTGGTTTGATCCTCTAGAAATATGCAGATTCAATCCACAGTGTCAAGAAAAATTGTGCAGGGCTTTGAAACGGGGGGGGGGGTGTTACAAGATTAATGAGTGTTCTGTCTAACGCACTCATTTAGGTCATTTCTGCCTTCCATTGTCTTTCAGACATTTTACAGCGAAGCAAGTTGTAGAAAACTGATAATAATATAAGTTATTCTTGTCCATAAAAAGCACATTGAGGGCACCTGGGTGGCTCAGTGGGTTAAAGCCTCTGCCTTCGGCTCAGGTCATGATCCCAGGACCCTGGGATGGAGCCCCACATCTGGATCTCTGCTCAGCAGGGAGCCTGCTTCTTCCTCTCTCTCTGCCTGCCTCTCTGCCTACTTGTGATCTCTGTCTGTCAAATAAATAAATAAAATCTTAAAAAAAAAAGCACATTGATTGTGTATAGTAGAATGCAGTTGACTATTTTCTGTAGAAAGACTTGTTTTGCATGTATTTGTAAATTCATTTCAGAATTTCTCATTCCCTATATATGTCTTTGCTCTTTGAATGTATTTTTATTTTTTTATTTTATTTTTTTAAACGATTTTATTTATTTATTTGACAGACAGAGATCACAAGTAGGCAGAGAGGCAGGCAGAGAGAGAGGAAGAAGCAGGGTCCCTGCTGAACAGAGAGCCAGATGTGGGGCTCGACCCCAGGGTCCTGGGATCATGACCTGAGCTGAAGGCAAAGGCTTTAACCCACTGAGCCCCCCAGGTGCCCCCCAGTGTGTTTTTAAACCACTTGTAACATCTTATTTATTTCCTTCATAAATTAAGGGGTTAAATAAAATCTCTGACATGAGTTCATTTTATATCTCTGTGCATTTTATATCATTTTTTGACAATTTTCTTTTAATGACTGAGATGGGAAAGACTGAGGAAAAAGATATTTAGGGTATGTTAAGTTTGAGATGCCTAAGCAAATGAAAATAATAAGTAATATAGTTTCCACAACTATGTCTGCCAATCAGGGAGAGACATGAGATCAGATAAAAGCACCACGCGATTGAATGAAGATAAAGACTAAAATGTTCCAAGGATTAAAGCTTGCCACACTTCCTGGACAGAGGGAAGGAAAGGAAGAAGCAATAAAGGAGACAGAAGGGGCAGCTATGAGGAGAAGAGGAAGTCCAGGGGACAGTGGTATCCTAGAAGCCAAGGGAAAACGGGATTTTAGGAGAAGGCAGTTATCTGCAGTGTCAAATTCCCTTGACCTGTCTGATGAGAGGAAGGCTGAGATTTACCCATGGAGATTTATCAACGTGGGAGTCACTGACAGCCAATATAGCAGTTTTGATGGTACAGTATGAACAATAGTGAGAATGGAGTTCGAGAAGAAAATGGAAAGGGAGAAAATGGGGAAAATAAGTACAAAAACCCTGAAAAGAGAAGAAAAAAAATGGTCCTAGAGAAGGATTTTTTTTCTTTTAAGATAGGAGAAATTTTCGCAAGCTTGTGTTTCTGAGAATGATGTGGCAAGAAGAAACTGATGATGCAGACAAGAGAGGGGACAATTGCTATATCCATGCCCCTGAATAGGTAGAAAGAGATGGAGACTATGCATGAATGGAGAGGACAGGCTTTAAATAGGAACGAAGAAGTGATAACAAGAAGGAAGACCATGGACCCAGATGCAGGAAGGTAGGTGGAAGTGGGGGTAAGTGATTCTGGAAGATTTGTTCTTTTAATCCTATTTTCTCAGTCAAATTAGAAGCAAGGTCATAGTTGAAAGTGGGAATTGGGAAATGAAAAATTGAAGACTTGGAGACAGAAGATATGAACTACTAAATCTTTCAGGAGAATGGAAAAATACATGGAATAAGAAATGTGGAAGGCAACCTACTGGCAGAGCAGAAGGAAGAAAAGAGCAAGCATTGATTAAGCCATTAGGTCAGACTTGGATCAACTTCCTAAGAATCTTTTTCTTGAGTCTAATGTCGTATTTAAAAAATATATGTTATTTATTTATATTAGAGAAAGAGTGGGGGGAAGGGCAGAGGGAAAGACTCTCAAGTGGACTCCCCACTGAGCGTGGAGCCTGACTTCAGGACCTGAGATCATGACCTGAGCCAAAATCACTCAACACACTGAGCCACTTGATGTCTTACATTGTTAAAGCCATTTATTTGAGTATTCAGTTATTTGCAGCTGTATACATTTTAATGACTATTCCTAAATTCCAAAATGATAACCAACATTTTAAAAATTGACATTATAATACACACAGTGTGGGGCTGTATAAAAGGAAGATGCAGTTCCTCTTTTCTTCAAAAATAAAATATGCAAATTAAAAATGTTACTAAGATGCCACTTTGGGTACATATCCAAAAAGTTGAAAGAAGGGTCTCAAAGTTATATTTGTATACCCATGATTATAGCATTATTCATAATTTAGCCCAAGTGGAAGCAAATAAAATGCCACCGACAGAAGAATAGATAAGCAAAATGTGATATATACACACAATGAAATAGTATTCAGCCTTAAAAAGGAAGGAAATTCTGACACATGCTACAACGTGGATGAACCTTGAGACCATTACAATAAGTGGAATAAGACAAATGCTGTAGGATTCCACTTATACAAGAATCATAGAAACAAAGTAGAATGGTGGTTGCCAGGGGTTGGGGAGAGGGAGAAATGGGGAGTTGTTTAATGGGTATAGAGTTTCAGTTTCATAAGATGAAGAAGTTCTGAAGATTGGTTGCACAACAATGTGAATATGTTTACCACTGCTGAATTGTCTATTTAAACACAGTAAAGATGGTAAGTTTTATGTCATGTATCTTACCACAATAAAAAATAGTGAAAAACAGTACTGAAAAGAAAGGTAAGGATAGCTCACAAATAAAGCGATAAAGCTTATTGAGACATATAGTATCCATGAAAATCAAATGCAATATAACAAGATTTCTTTTATCACCACAAGATTTCAGCGTTTTTTTAAAATTGTTAAATTGTGTGAAATAATTGGACTACTACAAGAAGCAAGTAGAACTATGAATAAGTCAACCAGAAAGCACTTGCCTGCAAGTTGTGCCACTGACACCAGGAGGGGTTTTGGTTTTGTTTTTTATTAATATGTCACTTTTGTATAACATACAAATTAGTTTTTGGAAAACAAAATTGTTTAGGAAAAAATATGGAAAGAAAGCAGAGTTGTGAAAATTTTATCCATTAGGAATCTTCTGGGTGCTGTACTCAACAGCATGCCCATCAGAATACACTAATTTTTACTTCATAAATGGAGCTGATTAAAATTTGTTGAACACCTACTACATGCTGAATTTTTCACATGTAGTATTATTCCTAATTCTGGAAACAGCTTCCAAGACATATATTATCATCTCTATTTAGAGATGAAGAAACTGAGGCTCAGTAAGTTTTTGTGGCATATCCTCGAAAAATAGTAAGCATGTGAGAGTCCAGGATTCAACTTAGTGTTTTCTGATTCCAAAATCTATACTTTATCTACTATGCCATTCTCAATGCTCATTATCAAAGTCTGATCACAGGGAATAAAAAGTCTGGATTTATATTCCTACCCAGTGACAAAGAGTCAATGTCTCTCTTGCCCATGCTGGATAGGTTTCCACAGAGACCTGCTAATATAGGAGATTGAAATAAGATCTAGAGTTTCATAACATAATACCCAAAATGTCCTGGACACACTGAAAGTGACTCATTAGACCAAAAACCAAGTAATCAACTTTAACAACAACAACAGAAAAATCAATAGACACCAACACCAGATGACACTGGTGTTGGAATTACCGCACAAGCATTTTAAAGTGGCCATCATAAAAATGCTTCAAAGAGCAATTACAAATACCCTTGAAACAAATGAAAAACTGGAAGAACACAGCAAGACAGAAGGCATAAAGAAGAACCAAATGGAAGTTTTTTTTTTTTTAAGATTTTATTTATTTATGTGACAGAAATCACAAGTAGGCAGAGAGGCAGGCAGAGAGAGAGGAAGGGAAGCAGGCTCCCCGCTGAGCAGAGAGCCTGATGCGGGGCTCAATCCCAGGACCCTGAGATCATGACCTGAGCCGAAGGCAGAGGCTTAACCCACTGAGCCACCCAGGTGCCCCTCAAATGGAAGTTTTATAACTGAAAAATACAATAACCAAAATAAAAATCTCACTAGATGGGCATAAGAAAGGAAATATCAGAGGAAAGGAGCAGTGAATCTGAAGATAGAACAATAGAGAACTTATCCCATCTGAACTATAGACTGGAGGAAGGGAGGGAAGGTCGAAGGGAAAGAAGGAAGGAAGTAAAGGAGAGAAGGAGGAAGGAGGAAAACTGCGGCTCAAGATGTAATTTGACACCACACAAGCTTTTTGGTATTTGAGATCATGTCTTACAGAGCCTCGTTATAAAGTATCTATTCTAAGATAGATATTTTATGGCTGTTGCAATTAATTTGTTTGAAGACAACATTTCTTGTCTTGTGAAGATATGATTGCTCTATGGCAGAGATAACATAACATAAAGTGATTATGAAGAGAAACAGAATGTTTAAGCTTAAAAACACTTTTAAGAAATGTGTAAAAACAGTTTATAAATTGTACTGTGTGAGGAACGCAAGCTGTTCATATTTTAGTCCAACCCCTTCACTCTGTACACGATGAATGTGAGGACAAAAGAAAATATGGTACTGCCTTAAGGTGAACACCTAATTAATGACAGCCTTGGCACTGGATCCCAGGTCCAACGACAACTAGTCAATAAACAAGTTACTAAAATAAATTTAGAGAGTGAACCTTATCCATATGAAAAGAGATATGATTTTTTAGTACCACTGTTCATTGGAAGTCATATTCAAGAATTCATGAGAGGTTAATTTAAAAAAAAATCTACAGCATTGTGAAAGATTTCAAAGATCTCTAAGAACCTCCTAATCATGGTACCTTGCTGCTGAGCAAAATACAAAGGAATCAAGAGCAAAACTTTTCTCTTTTCTAGATAATGGGAGTTACAGAGTCAGTGGAGATACCAGCTAGCCTAACACAGTGCTATCTGCTCTCCATGGATATTTTCCTCCTTCATCAAGGAAAACAGGCCTTTATAGGAATGGGAGGTCGAGGGGAAAAAAAACAATGGACTGCTTCAGGACCCCAAAACAGAAGTAACTGATAAGAAAAATAGACCTCTTGCATGGGAGAGGAAGGGTATCTCTTTCTGTCTCCACACAAGGCAGAAGAAACAATTTCACAGGTTCAACAACTGGGTTTCAGACTTTAATTCGACTGCATTTTCCACTGGTAGGTCAATGAAAACACATCAAACCTCTTCTATGTCACTGCTGGGAAGCTGAGTTTCATGGCTACACCCGTGCCAAAAGAATCAGGACTATTCTGTAAGGGAGCTCCTCAAGGAAGCCCTGTATAAGGAAACAGCAAATCATAACTGGCCAGGGCATTGCCCTCAGCCTCTGCATGGCCCACACTACTCAGAACGCTGGCAAGCACCAAAACTCCGAAGTTTGTGATTTTTCAGGCCTGGGCGCCCTATTTCGTTCCCCCCCAGATTCAAGAGACAGTGGTATACTGGCCTGGATTAAACCGAACAGGAATCTGTTTATCCCTGCTTTAAACACCAATCAAAAGCACCGTTCCTCTCTTGAAGGTGCTGAAATGCAAAGCGAGCTCCTGGCTCCTTTTCTCTCTCTTGGTGGCATTTGAAAATGTAAAGCTTTGAATACCAATTGCTTGAACTGGACATATGTGAATCTCTTCTAATCCTACTAATCCTGTCCCCAAGTGCTTCTTTGTATGTGGAGGCAGCCCACATAGATCTAAGTGAAAGTGGCCATAATCCTGGAAATGTGGAAAAATGTCCCAGTGTGAGAGAGGCAGAGGGACCTGCTGAAGAAGCTATTGTGTAGTTCAAGGAAGAGAGAAAATACGAAGGAGCCCTCTCACCTTTTCTGAGCTCCTGGGAGGAGAGCAAACCCACTCGGCGGGGGGCCTCCCTTGCAAACAGCCTCGGTACGCTGGAGCCAACTCACAGAACCCAGACTCCCCAAAGGCTGAGAAATTTACCCCGCGGCCCTTTTCAGGGGCTTGAGCCCAGCAGGCCAGGCCGCCGCGACGTGCGGCCTTCATTATGCCCCCGAGTTTCCTTTACAGCGGAGGGGGGAGGGGCGGAGCCCTCTGTTGAAAACCCAAGAAATAACATAAGCCGGCAGACGCAACCTTGTCAAGACTTTTCAAACAGAAGCAGGAGACAGACGGCAGTTTTCTAAATTACTCTTTTGCCCAGAAGACAACTCTGCCCGAGTCCTGCCTGCAATTGTCAGTAAGGAGGCACCGGCAGCTTTTGAACTTTCTAAAGGAATAGTGACCGCTTTCCCATCCTCGCGAAGAATGTGTGAATCCATCCATTCACAAATAATAACTTGTGCAAACAGACTGTGTTCACGTTTGTGGCATATTTACTTACTGATTTTTGCATCCAGTTATCTGGGCAGAGAGTTGATTAGCCAAAAGTGTTGCATTTTTTTTTAAGTATTGTAATTTTCAGTTGTACAAACCTGATAATAATATAGATAGTAGATAATAATATAGGTAATATAGATATTGCCATTTGCACTTGAAGGGAAGGTATTATAATTATATGAAATGCAGTTCATTTATCTGAACGGATTCATTTTTTCCCCCACTCAAATAAGTCTGTAGTATTTTAAAAGATCCATCAACAACAACAACAACAAAAAGATCCATGAACACAACCCCCTCCCACCCCCCCCCCCCCCCCCCCACCCCGCAACCAGATGGTTGTTTAAAGTTGTATCAGGAGACACAACTCAAACATCTTTATTTCTTCTACCTTTTAGGTTCATTTTTGTTGTTGTTCGTTTGTCATTTTAAAAAAGTATTCATTGCTATGGAAAATTATTGAAAAATTTTAGGCAGACAATATTTTCAAAATCCGGGAAGTGGTAGGGAAATGGACTCAACTCTATTTAATATCGAAAGAGAAATCCATGCCATGAATAACTGAAATAGAGTATATAATGTTTAATGTAATACAAGCTGAATGTACAGAAATAAACAATTCAGAGATGTCTCTCTTCTTCCACACCTCAGAAGAAAAGTTGAGATAGTTTTGAATAAAAATAGGAGCCATGGTCATGTGGCAAAACCCAAACCAAACCACAGACCAAACCGTCCCCCCCACCCCCACCCCCAACAACCCCAAAGAGACCTATTTTATTATTTTGTTTGTTTGTTTGTTTTTTAAAGAGACCTATTTTAAAGGTCTTACTTACTTTAACAAAACTTACTATGTGTCGGAACTATTCTAAGGGACTTGTAAATGTTAACTCATTGAAGGATCATAATAGCCCCATGGGATGGTTTGTTATTGTCCCCATTTTACAGATGAGGAAAAGGAGGGGAAGCAGTATAACCCGCCCCAGGCCTGCAGCCCTGGAGCCCACTCGAGGGCATGCAGGCCCACTGTCTCCTGGCTCTCTTGAGTTGCTCGGCTTGTTCTGAATATATGCTGATATTCTCTCCTTCTGTCCGTGCTGTTGGTTCTAAAATTTACAAAGAATTCAAACAACAACAACAACATAAACACTTTAAGGGCATTAGCAGTTAGATAAACAAAAGCAGAATGAAGACCATGGCTGTCTGCTTCTCCTGGTAACAAATTCCAGTACAAATGTGACTCTCAACGGAGCTAGTATCTGTGAGATTGGCAGAAATGAACCTTAAGAAAGCTCCCAAGGAAAGTAATGGCATTCAAATCCCTGTTAAAGTCTTCCATATGTGCTAAAAGCCTGAGAAATATTTCTCAAATGCGTAGTTTCCAACATCTCTACAAAGTAGAACATGGAGGCATTTAATTAGACCAGATATGTGATCTTGGGAGATCAGTTTCTCTAGTGTGTGCCTCAGTTTCCTTACCTCCTAGACAACCTCGGAGGTCTGATCTGTCTCTAAAATACTTGTGATTCTGTAACTTTCAAAAATTCAGATAATCACAACAGTAAGCCCAGCGGGGGTGGTACAAAATTAAAGGATTTACTGGGCTAGGGGACCACAAGCTAAATAGGACTTGGCCTTGGGGTTCCATTACCTACGTCAGAGACCTCTCGTGCCTGCTCACATCCTCGGCCTTTGCTGTCGGTAAGTGGCTTCATACACAGGCTCTTCACACCTCTCAAGTCCCACTTTTTTGTACCATGGCTTCTGATGCCAGAATTGGTCTCGTACATGCATTAGACCTGGAAAGGTGAGGGACTTCACAGCCCGTGATCAATGACATGTTCTTCTGTTCTCTGACAGATGCTTCTGGGGTGGGTTTTACTCAGCTCTTAAAAGGGTCTTGGAAGGACAGAGCCCCCCGCGTTACCCACAGCGGTCACCAGCTGGGAAATGTACTCTGTATTGACTTTCCTTCACTCTGGTTTGTTGTTGTTTTCATCCCCTAACTACTAAATGCTAAATACTAAATGTTGTTTTCATCCCACTAAATATACTCTCTTCGTCCAAGCTTGTACCTGCGTGTAATCTCTTATCTTAGGCTGTTTTGTGCAGTAACCCTGGCTAACATACCTGCCAAAACAAATGTAATCAGACTGTATTAAAAGGTGTATGGTTGGGGTGCCAGGGTGGCTCAGTGGGTTAAAGCCTTTGCCTTCGGCTCAGGTCATGATCCCAGGATCCTGGGATCTAGTCCTGCATCGTGCTCTCTGCTCAGCAGGGAGCCTGCTTCCCTTCCTCTCTCTCTGCCAGTCTCTCTGCCTACTGGTGATCTCTCTGTCAAATAAATAAATAACATCTTAAAAAAAAAAAGGTGTATGGTGTTTGGAATTAGGGAGATGTTACTATATTCCTTCCTAAGCTGGTGGGTCCCCGCATACAACTCTGTTTGGAATTGCCACTACGTCTGAAGAAAGCACACACAGGTAGGACTGGGTCAGGAGGATGGAGCCATGATACGAAAAGAACTAAGGTTCTTTGGTTGAGTCTGGAGGATAGTATTCATCAGAGAACATACTTTATATCATTAAATGTTAGAAGATCTTTTCTGTGGCCAATGGGGGGAAGCAAAAGCAGGATAATTTTAAAATAAATTTCTGATGAGCTAAATTCATACTTGTAACAAATGCCCAAAGTGACAAAAATAGTCGATCACAATTTATTAAGGGAATTAATGAAGAAGTTAGGCTATCTGCCAAGTACCAGACTAGAACTGAGACTTAGCTGACTGCATTGGGTGGAATTTTTGACGAGAATTCTAGAATATGGAGGGGGCTCTTTGAGAATTAACGGGCAGGAAGGAAAGTTCTGAATCTACCTTGCAAACCTTTTCTCGTGAGCAGGACCCTGTGTGGTATGCAGATGAAGAAAGGGACTTGGCTCCAGAACTCCTCCTAGAACCTCATGGATGATGGCCTTTTACTAAGTAGAGGGTTATTTGGTGTCTGTGTTAAAAGGCATGTGATAATGTTACTTTAAAAATATTTCCAATGTAGGGGCACCTGGGTGGCTCAGTGGGTTAAGCCTCTGCCTTTGGCTCAGGTCACGGTCTCAGGATCCTGGGATGGAGCCCCGCATCAGGCTCTCTGCTCAACAGGGAGCCTGCTTCCCCCTCTCTCTCTGCCTGCCTCTCTGCCTATTTGTGATCTCTCTCTCTCTGTCAACTAAATAAAATCTTTAAAAAAAAATTTCTAATGTAAAATACTGTTTAATCGGGCATAGTGCAGCCTTGGAAAAATGTATAAGCAGGAAAGTGATATTGATGTTCTTATTACCACCTTCATTGTTGATTCCTATGTGTTAAAATTGAAGCAGTCTTTTAGTTGCAATGGCTAATGAATTCCAAGATCAAACAAGATTTTGCTAATTGCTAAGTTAATGAGGACAAGTTCACAAGTAGAGTTATGTTCATAATGACATGTTTCAAAGCATCCTGAAGCAAAAATAAGATCCTGATTTTGGTTCTAATACTGCATACTTGGCCTCTCTTCGATTATACTAAGGAAGCACATTGTGTGGGCTGTACACTATTAAAAATGTAAAATTTAGGCCAGGATGATGCTTTAGTAAATTCAAAGACATATTACTGTTAAAAAACAAGACAGCAGGCTCCAAACAGTGTCGTTTATGCTAAGTCCCATGTCACTAAAGTAAGACTTAGCTTAATTACAGCTGTGGCCTCTCCCAGAAGTGGAACGTTAAATGAAATCAATCAGGAATCATCTTGTCAGCAGTAGTGAGGTAATCTACCTGATGGACTCCTGCTATCCCCTAAAGAAAAGTGACCTTGCCACAACCAATCTGCTTTTTGCTAGTACAACTCCCTCGTCCTCTCCCTTCTGCCTGTTAGAGTCTTCATTTTGTACAGCTCCTCAGAGCTCCTTTCTGTCTCCTAGATGGGCCGCTGCCCGATTCATGAAGAATTGCATGAAGCCAAGAAGATCTTTCACATTTACTCCGTTGAATTTTGTTTTCTAACAGGTTTGGTGGCAGCAGTGGGCTTTGAAGGAGATTTCTGATGGCTTTGGGGACCACGAGAAACAGGGCACACGTACCATAAAACCCCTTTGAGTTGTCTTTCTTACCATTTCCAAGAGCCATGGGCAAGTTCCTCTTGGTTCTGAGCCCCACCCTCAGCGTCTCAAGCTCCTGATCTAATTGTCTTTTCAGTCTTGCCACACCTTTGCCTGGAACCCAAGCCCCACGTCTTGGTTTAGTCCCCAGTTCCACACTGGGAGTTACGAATGGTATGCACCTAAGGCCTTCTCTTGGTCGGTCCTCAGTAACAATTCTTTGGTCCACGGTCCCATAGTCTCTGTTACTGTTGCTTTCTTCTAATGCGCATGTGAAGAAAAGTCTATTGCTAATAACAATCTCAGAAGTCAAAAACTGCAAAGTTGGTGAGCATGGGTCGAGTGCTTGAAACTGTTAGAGCACTCACCACTTAAGTCTAAGACTCTCCTGTCAGGATAAGTTGGACACGGAATGTGTTAGATTGACACTAGGTCACTTGCCATCCTCCAGAAAATTTCCATGCGGTGAGGTACACTGGAAAACACCACCTAGTCCCAACCCAGTGACACCTCCCTCTTAGGTATTAATTTGGCTCTGAGAGACCCAATACTTAGCTGAAGACATAGGATCCTTAAGTTCCAAACACTAAGTGGGCCATCTTCTGGCACATCTGCTTACGTTAAGTCTAAGAATTGTGGTCCTGGAACCTATACATATCTAAATTTGACTTTCTTCTCTCTAATTCAGGTTTTTCTCCACTTTTTTTTTTTTTTTTGGTACCTTTTTCACGGTGAGTGTGTTTTGACATGCATAATTGTTTAAGGTAAATTTTACACATATATGTGCAATAGATATTTTCTTTTCTTCCATCAGTTCGTTAGAAATATTTTAAGTTCAAATCTTTTGCGAATATATGAGTTCCAGAAAGGAAAGGTAACATCAGAAGAATTGTCAGAAGCTATTTAAAGTAACTATAGATGATCTCTCTCTCTGCCTCAGTCTCTCATTTTCTCTAGTTGAGTCATAGCTTTGAACTTATTCTTTGAAAGGTAAGGGAATACGGATATACATATTTTTAATACAGGAAAAAAGATCAGATTCTTTTCTTCTAAATATCTTGGACAAATCACATGTTTATTTTTAATTTTTTTTCAAAGGTTTTATTTGTTTATTTGACAGAGAGAGAGAGAGGGAGGAAAGACAGTGAGAGAGGAAATACAAGCAGGGGGAGGGGAAAGGGAGAAGCATGCTACCCGCCAAGCCGACCCGATGTGGGGCTCCATCCCAGGACTCTGGGATCATGATCCAAGCTGAAGGCAGATGCTTAACAACTGAGCCACACAGCCACCCCCAAATCATGTGTTTTAAAAATTGTTCTTGTATTTATTGTTTTGCAAAAGAAGGCATTGTCTTACACAATATTTGTTTAAAAAGGCAGTTTGCAAAAGATGTTTTTGGTCTTTTATAATTCTTTTGGTCTTTTATAATTCTCACTGAAGGAATATCTGGCAAATTAATAAACATAAAGTAAAAACTTGGGGCACCTGAGTGGCTCAGTCTTTAAGCGTCTGCCTTTGGCTCAGGTCATGATCCCAGGGTCCTGCGATGGAGGCCCCCATGGGGCTCCCTGCTGTGTGGGAAAGCCTGCTTCTGCCTCTCCCACTCCCTCTGCTTGTGTTCCCTCTCTGTCTGTGTCTCTCTCTGTCCAATAAAGAAATAAAACCTTAAAAAAAAAAAGTATAAACTTGAAGAGTGGCTAAATCTTACTAAGACAACCTAGAATTGTGATGGCCATTATAGGGAACATTCCATTTAGGCCAGACTGTTGATTTAAGATGTGCACTTGGGAGCACCAGAATGGCTCAGTCAGTAATTGTCTGACTGTTGATTTAGGATCAGATCATGACCTCAGGGTCATAAGACTGAGCCCGTATCAGGCTGTGCACTGGGCATGGGGCCTGCTTAAAATTCTGTCTCTCCCTCTCCCTCTGCCCTTCAGCCATTTCTCTCTCCTCTCTCTCTCAAAAAGGGCACTTGTAAGTGAGGGTTCCCAAATCCATCAAACAAACAATAAAATGGGATACCTATTTTAATTGGCATTCAGAAGCCTCCAAAAGGCTTCAAGACTTCAAAATAGCTTCATTGAAAGATTTGTTACAAAAGGCTAATGAAAATTTAAGGGCACAAAAGGTACCTAAAACAAAAGACAATTAATACTGATGTGATGGCTCCTGCTCCCCTCTATCCTCCTTCACTTCAGTATTCATGTCCTATCAGTCCTCTATCTCCATTACCTTTCCACTCTGTAGAGACTTTTAAATAATTTCCTTTTAAAATACACTCACCTGAGGCTGCAGACGATCTTCAAGTATCCTTCACATCTTGCTCAAAGACCAGACTAAGGGCTACAAAATATTTCTTAAACCCGAGGAGGATCCCTAAAAGTCCCCTGTAGAGTTTAGAATCCTGGGGCACCTGGGTGGCTCAGTCAGTTGTGCCTTTCCCTTGGGCTCAGGTCATGATCCCAGGGTCCTGGGATTGAGCCCCACATTGGACTCCCTGCTCAGTGTGGGACCTGCTTTTCCCTATCCCTCTACCTCCTCTTGCCCCTCTCCTTACCCTTTCCCCTTCTCCACCTGTACCCCTCCCCTGCCTCCTCCCTGCTCATGCTCTCTCTTACTCTCTCAGATAAATAAAATCTAAATAAAATAAAAAAGTTTAGAATCCTTATTAGGGCCAAGGCCCAGGGACTGCCAGATCTTTATCAGGTTGTGTTCATGGTGGTAGGATGTGCTAAAGACCCAAAATGGTCACAGGAGCCACTGTGGCATAACCCCAATATTAATAATTAAGATCTTTGATCTTTAATATGGTCCCCTTATGGACCAGAAAAAATTGCAAAATAGCAACTGATCTTTTTTTTTTTTAATATTTTATTTATTTATTTGACAGAGATCACAGGTAGGCAGAGAGGCAGGCAGAGAGAGAGGAGGAAGCAGGCTTCCCGCGGAGCAGAGAGCCTGATGTGGGGCTCGATCCCAGGACCCTGGGATCATGACCTGAGCCGAAGGTAGAGGCTTTAACCCACTGAGCCACCCAGGTGCCCCGCAAATGATCTTTTGAAAATTATTTCTAGAGTCTTCCCTGCCACACTGATGGTTCTGGGTTTCAAACAAGTAAACGACAACGATAAAAAGATGAATCTGGGGCAGACTTTAAAGTCTCTCTAGAAGCTCTCTTCCCACTGCATTCTGGGTTTTGTACAATAAATGAAGCTACCCAACCTGCTCTATCTGCCTTATTTATAAATAAATTATCTAAGATCAGTGGACTCACTAAAAGGCAGAAAATAGTATGCAAAAGCATGGGTCTGATTGAACTGGTGACCATCACTGAGCACTTTGAAAGGACTCTGGAACAAGACTGTAAATGAGAGTCCTCCAAGTTATTGACCTTGTAGCTGCAATGGCTCCAAGGCCAGAAACCAGAACAACACCTGGGCCTTCCCCACTGTACCCTCTAAGGGGTCCATCATCAAAATGCTGGCCCAGAAGTAAGTGTCTCATTTGTCATCAACTGGGACACTGAAGAAAAGATTGTCCTCAAAGGTTTTGTGTAAGTCTTTCTATATCAACTCAAATGTCCCATTATCTTCCTCTGAAGGAAGGACCCCAGATGGCCTCCTTCCAGGGTTGCTGGGACTCGGATTTTCTGGTAAACTGCTACCAGTCATTCCTTTAGGCAGTCAAGGGAAAAACTAAAATTAAATGTAATAAAAATCCTTGTCAAATTCTGATAGACACTGGAACTACACTCTATTTTAGATCCCACGAGGGGCCTCTAGATGCGATTCTGGGGAAAATAGCAGAAGCTGGCTAAGGGTGAGTGTTCTCCAGAGTCAGCTTGCCTGGATATCTTTCTGTAGTACCTGGTAGAGAAGGAAATTAAAGTTTCATTTTGTCCCTTTCTTTCCAAATTCAGGCCTATTTGTTATTGATTCTTTCTCTCCTGGGGGGTAGCTATTGCCTTCTTGCTTGAATAGTTTTATGTCCTGAGAATCTGGCTTGGCTTTCTGCCTGCCTGGGACAATGCAGGTTGTTGGTTCTTGTATTATTCAGGCAGCTCAACAATCAGGTTGGGGGTGCAAAACTGTGTCTGGACAGAAATGTGGGTTGCACGCCATTTGTGACTTTGGTCCTACCATCTGCCAGCTCTCAGGAAAATTGTCTAATACTTTCTTTCTTTGGGCTATTTTTAGGAATGGTTCTGGATCTTGGGAGGTGGTCTATTTTGTACCCTTTGGGGATACCCCTTGTGTCCAAGGGGAGGATGTTCAATACTTTCAGGAATATTTATTGTTGGTCCTGGCTGAAACCCAACATGATATTTGAAAGGATTTTTTAAGTAGCTCTGTGGTCAGAGGTTGGCCAAATTGGAAGCCGAAATTCAGAGGTTGTCAGAAACATTTTTCAAAGGCTTTTTCCAAGCTGAATTCACACATGAGGAAAGAAAAATACTTCAAAGACAAAGCTCTAAAATTAGAACATAGGAATCCTTTTCATTTCCATCTTAATTGACAATCTCCCTGATATAGAGAAGAAAATTGAAGATTATTTGGTTAGATGGGTGGTTCTGCCCCTTGATATTATTTAGGCTGCAATCCAATTTTGTGAGTTGTTTAAAAACAACTCTTCTTATTGTACAAATTTCTACAAAGCCAGAAGTGCAGCTCTAGAAACAATTCAAAGCCTACCTACCTTTTCTATCGGTCCCCAAACTTCACCTATTCATTTCAAAAGGCTTGTAGGTATTGTAAATTTCCAACCTTAGGAAACAAGAGACCTTCTGGGAGAAACTTGCATTCTTTACCTGTGCATTTAAGATGTAGATATCTACATGTTTTTTGTGTGTGTGTGTGTGTTTTTTTTCCCCCAGGAACTCTTAGGAGACCATCTCTTTGAAATGAAGACTTGAGGGAGTTAATTCTCATCAGAAGGAAAAATAAAGGGAAAGGCTATTTTGGAAACTAGGTGAAGAAAACAATTCTTAAGTGTCTTCTCCACAAGCATTACTTAAAACATTTAGACATCTGAGCAGGTGACCTTAACTTATTCCAACTGCCAGATACACAATTTGAATCCAATTTATGTAAATAAAGAGTTTTGTATTGTAACTAATTCATGGCTAAAATTTTAGAAGAGAATCTGTAAGTTCTCTTTTTGTGTATGTCTGTATGTTCATGTGGGTCTATAAATGTATGAAATATATGTTGTAGATACGTGACATTTTTCTACCTCTCAATAGTATTGCCAAAACTAATTTTAAGAGCTTCTTTGGTTGGTTTGAAGACAAGTGCTTGAATGGATTGAGTACTTTAACACTTTTAGAAATATAGAAATGAACCCAAATATTTTTCAAGTTCATGTGATCTAGAATTAATCTTTAGTAAATAAAAACTAGTTTAAGTTTGTTGATTTAATTAAACAGGCATTCTTTAGAGTTATCAACATTGAATATAAGACTTTTATTCTACCTAGATGTATTAAAGGTCAAATAAGTTCTTTATCTTTCTTACAAAATTTGTCAGCAAGAAAAACAACTTTGGATGATGGCTTACTTTGTCTAATGTCACATAAAGTTTTTATAGATAGTCTAAATATAATTGCTAAGAAGAAGTGACTTAAATAGATGTAAGTGGGATAAGAGTTTCTAGGTGAATTTTGTAGTAATAATTATGTTTTATTGTATGACTCCTTAAAAAAGTTTCCAAAAATCTTTTTGGTTACTTGAAACCTTAGAGTTTTGCTAAATTGACTTAAATGATGGATATTCTTTGACTATCTAGTTCATTTCCAAATAAAATAAAATATTGAAGCATTAGTTATTGAACAAGGGTTTGTCTTCTTTTGGCTACTTATTACCAATAAACTTAAGATATGTGGGTCTTTTAGTAAACATTTTGTATCATATTGAAAAATTTACTATGAGGGAGAATGTACTTCTAGAAATGATAAAATGTATTTATAAGTCTGCCAGTCTGCAGAGTGGTAATGTGAAAGACAGTCCACAATTGCTTACCTCTTAGTTTTCACTAGAAATTAAGGATTGTAATCAATATACTTAATTAAAACTATTTAGAAATAATAAGCGTAAAAAGAAACAACTGTATATGGGAGGTAGATAAGGAAAGTAGAATGATTGATTGTTCCAAATAAAGAAAAAGAAGAGAAAAAAAAAGTAGGACAAAACTGTAGAAGTTTTATGAAAAATGGATCTTCGGAAAGGAATTTTGGATAAGCTGGCAAAAAATTGAAATTAGGGCGCCTGGGTGGCTCAGTGGGTTAAGCAACTGCCTTCAGCTCAGGTCATGATCCCAGAGTCCTGGAATCGAGTCCCACATCGGACTCCCAGCTCCACGGGGAGTCTGCTTCTCCCTCTGACCTTCTCCCCTCTCATGCTCTCTCTCACTCTCTCTCTCTGAAATAAATAAATAAAATCTTTTAAAAAAATTGAAATTAATTTCTTCAAACTTTAAAAAAAATGTTTCATGGGCACCCTCATGGGGCACCATCTGCCTTCAACTCAGGTCATGATCCCAAGGGTCCTGGGATCAAGAAGAGTGCCCACTTCTCCCTCCGCCTCTGCCTGCTGCTCCCCTTGCTTGTGCTTGTGCTCTTGATCATTCTCTCTCTCTCTGCCAAATAATTAAATATTTTAAAAAGTAATTTTAAAAATGTTTCATATCAAAGTTTACAAGTACAAAATTAGAATTTGGTTTTCTTTCTATTAGAAGAACAATTTCCTTGGACCTTCTGTATGCTTTTGATAACAGACTGTGAAAAGTTTTTTACCTTTTAAGTAATTACCTAGATAGCAAAAATTTTGTGTCTTACCAAGATAATTTATTGTGCCTCGTGTTGTTCTTATCAGATCTTTGGTTACTTCAAACAAATGAAAAAACAAAATAAGCAAAAAAATCTCCTCAATATTAAAGGAGATAACTTTTTTCTCACAACTGTGCAAACGTCTATATTTGCCTTTGGCACCTTCTATTGCCATTTTGGTTAACTGGATAGCATTGACAAGCTTCCCCCAAATCAAATTCTAAATAAAATCTTTTAGACTTCAAGTTAACTTTGGGATTTTTTAGAGGGTCCTTGAAAAAAAAAATCTCAAACGATTTGTTCTTTCTCCTTATAAAAAGGGAGATATTAAATGCATTAGGCTTATTTGATATGTTAATTTCATGGGGAGTATTGTCAAATAAGAAGCAACAGTAAGTCTTCTTTATGTTGTATTTATATAGGTATATGTTATAAGTGTTCCAGAAATTACATGAAATTCCTAAAGTCTGATAGGTACTGGTATAATGTGATCAGTCATAATTCTAATTATCTTAAATTATTGTATGTTGCTGAAATAACCGAATTCCCTTATCACTTGTTACACTGGACTCTGATCAGATCTTCAACAATGGGCATTTTTAGTTTTTTTGTCATTTATGAGCAGTTATTGTTCTACTCTGATGATTCGGCAAAAATGAGACTCATGAAAAAGACCCTACCAAGATCTCTCAACCACTGATACTGCTGTCAAGTTACAAGGTATTGAACCTTGGACACATAGCTTACAAGTGAAGAAAGCTCTACCTAACGTCTGGTCCAACTTAGCTCCCCCTCTTTATTGTGTCAGACTCCCTAATCCTGGGCATCTATATTTACCTATTCCCAAAAATCCCTAACCCAAGGAACCTTGCTTCAAGCTCTGCAGAAAGATAGGGACACAAGGCAAGAGTAATCAGAATATAATTTCTATGTGAAATTTTCCTCACCTCTAAAGCTTCACTTTTCCTGAGCCATAGATTCAAACAGGAATTACTGGGAGGCATTCTTGATTAAAAGTTAGCTTTCTCTGGTAGATCACTGCTCCCTTGGCTAGGAGTAAGTGCAAATGAGGCCAAGATAGGGAATCTCACCTTAACTCTTGAAGGTATTGTAGAATCTGTTGCTAAAGCAATAGCTTCCAGCAAAAATTCCTAGGTGCTGTCGCCCAAGTTGTTCTTGGGAATAAGATAACTCTTCATTATCTTTTTAGAGAGCAAGGATGTGCTTGTTCTATGGTCAATACCACTTGGATTGACGCTTCTGGGGAAGTTGAGTTTCAAAAGATCACTGAACAAATCAGTTGTCTTAAGAAAGTGACTCCTTCTGGGACACCTGGGTAGCTCAGTTGGTTAAGCGGCTGCCTTCGGCTCAGGTCATGATCCTAGCGTCCTGGGATCCAGTCCCACATCGGGCTCCTTGCTCGGCAGGGAGCCTGCTTCTCCCTCTGCCTCTGCCTGCCACTCTGTCTGCCTGTGCTCGCTCCTGCTCTCTCTCTGACAAAAAAAAAAGTGACTCCTTCAATGAGGTCTTTTTTTGACTTATTTGATTCTGATTGGTTTGGTCTTGGAAGCCATGGCTCTGAAATACACCTCAGATATTGGGAATTATTCCCCTTATAATAATCACAGTAGTCTTTTTGGTCTGCTGAATTCTCTCAAAACATTTAGATATTATGTTTGTATCTGATAACCATCAAGCAAATGATCACCCTAAGACTAGAACATAAGAAAGAAAAGGAAGACAATGAAGAACTTAAAGAATGTGAACTTAAAGTTGTTACCTGTGGATACCGAGAAAGATTCAGCAAAAAGATGTCATACCTGACTAGCAGAAACTATGAGACCTTCAGTGGGTAGTTGAGAGTAGCATTAATGCCTTATATTTTGATCACATCTCTCCTATTCAGAGTCTGATCACAGGGGGGAGAATGGTTAAAAACAAGACAAAAGGCCCCAAATAGTCACTTATGCTCAGCCCCACATTCCCAAACCTAGTCTTAATTACAGTTTTGGCTTGTGCCAGAAATAAAATCTTAAACCAGTCAATCAGGAATCACCTGGTTAGTACCAGTGATGTAATCTACCTGTTAGACTCTTGTTATTTCCTAAAGAAAAGTGTCCTTGCTACAACCAATCCACTTCTTAGTATGACTCCCTTGTCCCACTGACTCTTTTCTGCCTATAAAAGTCTCTTATTTTGTACAGTTTTCTATGCACCTTTTTATCTACTCCATGGAATGCCCCTCAGTTCATGAATCACTGAGTAAAGCCAATAAGATCTTTAACATTTACTCATTTGAATTGTTTGTTAACATTACAAAGCACCTGAAGCAGAAAACTCAGCCCATCATTACCTATTTAAAGTGGGAGAAAAAATGGGCTTAAAGGAAGAAAAATAGGACATTTAATGCATGAAATGGAATTAAAAACCAATGGGCATTTTTTTTCCCTTATCCATCCTCTTTATCTGTAGACTGGAAAAGAGCTCATGCAGAAGTTCTTCCCATGGCTTCCTTTCTTGAATTTTCCTTTAGTGGCTCTTATTAGGATGGGGCAGCACTGACCCTCATTCAAGACACTTCACTGTATTTTATCCCCTAAGCAAGATTCACCGACAATCTGAAATGGTTTAACACCCTTTGTTTGTATAATTTGGGTATTTCTGAGAATGCTAATGAACAATTCATTTTGGCACCTAAGACAAACACAGTCTGGCAGTGGTGTTTGGCTATTCCTCACACTTGTTAATGATTGACTCTTTTTGGCTTTTATGTGCTGGAGTCCAGTCCACCACGTTTTCCCTGGGGCAGGGCTAAAAGCAAGCAATGGACTCATCATAGGTGAAACTTGCAAGCTTGAGGTTTAAACTGGTGGCGGCTTAGACACTACCTACTCAACACAAGACTAAATGGAACAAAATAAATTCTAGCTACGTTCATCAGAACCACCATTGTGGTGACGTGCAAGGATTTACCAGACATGCACTGTATGGAGCACTGTGCTAAATGAATTACCAGGCAAGTTAAACAGACTGAGCTCTTGACCTTCTGAGGTTTTATAACCTAAAAGGATAGGGGCAGTAGAGATAAACATATTAGTGATTAAAAGCAAATATGCTGTGTTCATTCTTGTTCCAGCGCTCAGCAGATAGAGGTGTGGGAGAAACACCCTTTACATTAATCAAGCATCTGAAGACAGTTTCTGTTTCTAATTTTTTAAGGAAAAAGACAAAAAGAAAGCATAATTCTCCCTCCCCTCAGTTTTCTTGATGAAAAATTGGGACTTTATCAACCATACTTGCTGAATTCCAGGCCACATAGTATCAGAGACCAGTTTTATCTAGAAAAACCCATAAATCAATGACTATAAAAGTTCATATAAGGGTGAAGTTGTTGTATTCATTTTGCACGAAGGGCTGCATTGTTCTGATATTTTTACTTTCTCAGAGCAGTCTCTCTGTGCCCCTCCACTCTACTCCATGCTTTTCTTCTTTTTCTGTCTGAGAAGAAACCTTTCAGGAACACGGAGCTTACCGATATTATATCTTAACAGTACTTTAGTGCTTTGGACATTTGTTGCCAGAAATTATTCTGGGGAAATGATAGCTCTGGAAAGATCAGCAGATCTTAGCCACCACCCATCTCCATGGTGGAGGTGAGGGTGGAGAGCTCAGTGTTCCCAGATATAGAGGGATGACCAAGGGGTTGGTTAATCCCCTCTACAAATATTATATCCTCTCCTGACTCATGTATGCACTGGAGTCAAGGGTAAGAAGTTTCCCATGAAGCTTTCCTTCCTTTCTTTCTTCATGTACCCTGGAAAGTAAGCTGCCCTCTGCTTTGTGATGAAGGGTTCAGTCTGGCCAGCAGAAAAGATACTCAGTGATTCTAGCAGGTTTCAGTACCAGTTCTCCTCTAGGCAATAAGGGAGAGTCAGTTATGTGCAGCATTACAAGAGCCTGAAGTCTGGGACTGAATAATCTTCCCCTCTCTCTCTCTTTTAAAGACTTAAGGTTAAATAAGACTGATACAATGTGCCTGGGTGTCTCAGTCAGCTGAGCATCCAACTCTTTCAGCTCAGGTCATGGTCTCAGGGTTGTGAGATCAACCTCACCTTGGGCTCTGCATTGCGCTAGGAGTCAGCTTGAGATTCTCTCTCTCCCTCTCCCTCTGCCCCACTCTTCACTTGCTGGCACGTGCACATGCTCAATAAATAGATAGATACATAGACAGATAAATAAATAAATAAAATCTTTAAAAAACCATAAGACTGATATCTAACCTAAATAATATTACATTCTATTAATTAAAATAGTAAATAAATAAATAATAGTTTGATAGGTAACTTGTAGAGATAGTATCTCCTTTTTAAGTATATTAACATATTACATTGTTGAATGCTTTTTTATTTTATCACAGATAGTGTTTTGATTGGGACAGTGGAGCAAAACCCTCACAGAATTTTGGGTTTAATAAATCTCATTACTAGTGGAATGACTATCATCAGTTATTCCAAAGCAGACCTGGTAAATTCTGCCGGCTACTCATTTTCCAAAACTTGATCACAGTGCTTTCAAGTAAAAAAGAAAGGTTCTGGAACGCCTGGGTGGCTCAGTTGGTTAAGTGGCTGCCTTCGGCGCAGGTCATGATCCCAGTGTCCTGGGATCGAGTTCCACATCGGGCTCCTTGCTCAGCAGTGAGCCTGCTTCTCCCTCTGCCTCTGCCTGCCACTCTGTCTGCCTGTGCTCGCTCCTGTGCTCTCTGTCTGACAAACAAATAAATAAAATCTTCAAAAAAAAAAAAAAAAGAAAGAAAGAAAGAAAGGTTCTTTATGTCTAAAGCCATTTGCTTCTTACCATAGCACAATTTATTTGTGATGTTGCTCAGGCATTTGTGTAATGTAAACTCTGTAGCAATTCATTTCTAGTTTGCAAACCATAAACAGGCTGTTGACAGCAACTTTTGTGGCGCTGGGTACGTGAAATATACATATAGCATTAGGAAATATTAGTAGTATTTAAACTGTACTATAAATTTATTTAGATTTTAATGTCTTCGTGTACATTGTAGTCATCTGAACATACTATTAAAACACAGTGAATCTGGGGGCGCCTGGGTGGTGCTGCTAGTTAAGTGTCCGACTCTTGGTTTTGGCTCAGGTCATGATCTCAGGGTCCTGAGATTGAGCCCCTGTGTTGGACTTGTGCTCAGCGGGGAGTCTGCTTGAGTTTCCCTTCCTCCCCTCCTACTCCTCCCGCATGCTCGTGTGCACACTCTCTCTCTCTCTCAAATAAATAAAAAAATCTTTTTTAAAAATAGTGAATCTGTTGTGAGGAATGTCAACAGCTTTTTATCAATGCCATTTCAGATGAGGAAAACTGTAGCCCACAAAGTTAAGGCGGGGTACTTGGTGCAGAGAATAAAAAGCACCCACCCTGTCACAAATGAGATTTAGTCTAAACTATTAATAAGTCAAGGAGAGAACTGATCCTTAAAACTTGCCCCTTATAAGCTCCTGCTAAACCTTGGAGAGAAAAAATATTTTGAGCAATATTCTTTCTCACCAAATAGCAAACATCACTCCATTCTTCTGGAGTATGCTTCAAAGCATTTCTTCACTTAAGGAAAAGACAAACAAATATTTTGCATAAGTATAATGCTCCCTAAATCCTTTACGAGTCCTATTAATCTCACTTCATAGGTGAAAGAGCAGAGATTCAGAGAAAAGTGTTCATTGAAATTTTCACAGCTGGTAGAGAGGATAGACAACATCACCACCATATCTAGTTGTGGTTAAAGGGAGATTGCTGATTTTCATTAGATTTGCAGTTTTAAGTGGAGGCATTTGCCAGTGGGATAAAGCCACTTAAGACAGTTAAGGAAAAGATGGTAGAATTGAAGAGATTCCCAGGTGCCACTTTGAATAGGGATTCTGGAAGCTTCTTAGGCTTTGGTATATCAAATGGCATCCACGTGAGTGGTCTCTGTTCAGTTTTGGAAATGAAAGTACGGGTAGTCCTTAAGTGCTACTTAAGAATCAAATAGACAGATTGGCTCACTTATATTACTTGTGATTATGGGTTCACTTCAAAATAAAAATATTTATACTGAGGAAAATATGTGGAATATTGAATGGACTATCATACAAGACGTCACAGCTCTTCCCACACCATTTGATATTCCTAGCACCTAATGCTTAGTGTGATTCTCTCTGTCCAGGTCAAAAGAGTCAAAAAGATAGCTCTTAATGATCACAGCTGCTAGACTTTTAAACTGCTAGTGTTCTAGAAATAGCAGGTGAACTCTTCTGATTGCAAATAGTTCGTCAGTATTTTCCACATGAAAGGGTGTTCATCTGGCCAACCTGTCACAAACCGTTACAGGTTTTAGCCTTGGAAAAATGTCTAACTTTCAAAAACTGTCATTCAAGAACTTTTAGGAGATCACTGTGACTGTTTTGAAATAATTATGAATGCCCTGATTTAGAGCTTCCACGAGCTGAGACAGCAAACCTTCTCGTTGAGTCGACACAAGCACGAACTAAACGCAGTCCCGAGAGGGCTTTTACTGAGACACCCTCTTTCCAATTCTGCCTGCTGTCGAGTGTCCACAGGGTATTTCAAGAGGCTCTAAAATGATTTTGTCATCTGACCTCTGGAGTTTTACAGTGACTGCTGGAAATCCTGCTCTGGTCAGAGTAAATGCAGAAAAAATAATTATGCAGGGCCAAGATGCTACAAGGGTTGTTGGGGACAGTGTCAACATTGATATCACAGTAAGAATACTGCAATGGAATAAGAACATAACCCCAGCCACTGGTCTGTACTAGGAATCTGCCTGCATCAGTCTTAAATTCCTACTCATCTTTTTAAGTCACATGGATGCCGGAGTCTTTTTTTTTTTTTTTTTTTTCCTTATGGCTATTTTCTAGATTACCTAGACTTGAGGTCTTTCAGTTCTGTCTCCATTTAGCTTTGATATTTTCATGTGTTTCATATGCCTCCTCCCAATGAGCTCCAATTATGTGAAAGAGAAGGCCAATGGTGGTTGTTTGGATTTTTTCCCCTCCCACTCCTCTTCATTTTTGTCATTCCTTTTAGCCATGGAGGTGGAAGAGGGAGGAGAGAGAGAGAGAGTAAGATGTAAGCTGGGTAGATAAGCCTGTGACTGGTTTATTACCAGCTCTGAATGGGGGTACAGGATCTAAAGGTAGTCTTGCTTTATTTGAGCCAGAGCAAGGTCGGTGGGAGACGTGGTGTGACTGTGTGCCACTCCAAGAAAGGGTGTTTCAGTAATTACACATTAACTCTGTTCACTGAGTAGAAGGTAGTTAATTAAAAAATGCAGCTGTTTCTGCAACCCAGTAGAATGAGAACCACCCTTGATCCTGTCAAAAGAACATTTTGAATCAAAGGGGCTTCATGGGAGCAAAAGAGTTTTGTGGTTGAGTGCTATGCTGTGGCCTTTTAATCATTAAACCCTTTCACAGCGGTAAAATGAAAGTCCATTGTCATGGCCACACCAATGAGGCCATCGGCCTGGGAGAAAAGGGAGGACTTTGCTATGGGGGAGGGAACTAAAAGAAGGGGACAGGCAGGCAGCCCTGTGGCATTCAGGAAAAAGAGAAAAGGCAGCCCAGGTTAGTTTGTTCACCTGGGCAACACCCTACTAGATCAGTAGTTCTGATCTATTTTTTACTGTTCTTTAAGTGAAGTTTATGTAGGAAAGTTGCTTGGAAATAGCATCTTATTAATTTTATATAGGGGAGGGGCTGAGGGAGAGGGAGAGATATAATCTTAAGCAGGTCCCATGCCCAGCGAGGAGCCTGATCTCACAATCTTAGGATCATGACCTGAGCCAAAATCAAGAGTTGAATGCTTAACTGATTGAGCCACCCGAGTGCCCTAGAAATGGCTTTTTATCACTTTTCTACACCTGTGGTAGAGCCATTAGCATGACCAGGAGGACAGAACTGTACTGTCCCCTCTCCTGAAGTTAGTCAAACTATCTTCTGAGCAAGGTGTGAGATTTATGAAGACACTGCCTCCAACTCCATTCCTGGAAAGGAGTCTGCATTTTGGCTGACCTCATCATTATTGGCTCACAACCATTTTTTTTTCCTTGAACATTCCCCATGACCTTGAAGTTCCACTCTTATTTTTTGCTATAGTTTTCTATGGAGACAAACACTAGATCTTCTAATACAGTGTTTTCTCTTTTTCATCGTCCCCATTTGAAACTGTACACCCATTAAACACCAACTTCCCTTTCCCCTCTCCCTGCAGCCCCCAGAAACCACCATTCTGCTTTCCATTTCTACCAGTTTGATCACTCCAGGTACCTCCTATAAGTGGACAGTCAGGAAGAAAGTGAGAAATGAGAATGGGAGAGAATTTCCAACCAATGAAAGATCACCAAATAGGATAAGTCATTTGGGTTTGAGGCTTTTACCTTGTCCTCAGTAGGAAGTTGGGAATAAATATCAGAAACCTTCTGCCATGACTAAACTGTGCTGTCTACTCTGTGACGTCACCAGGGACCAAGGCAGCTCCACCAGCTCAGAGAATAACACCCCACCATACTGCTAGGTCTTTCTGTCAGCTGCTAACCACTCACCTCACATGAAGCTTTCAGGTGGCCTAGCAATTCTTTGCTTCATTAGGCAATTCACTGTCAGATTTTCTCAGCCACTGTTACATTTTTTCTCTACTATCCTCAGATCCCCAACCCTCTCTTCTCACCCTCACTCTTGGCTTATGTCACTGACATAAAGCGCAGCATTCAGAAAGCAAAGTCCAAAAGCTCCCACCATAAAATCTACGCATTCACTTGTCTCTGGGCTCTGGGCCCACAACTCTACACTTGTCCCTCTTGTTACTAATGGTAAACCCTCTCTGTCCTACCTCAGACCAACCCCTCTACAGGGGCATGGCTCCCAACTTATCTTCCCTACACAGAAAATTGCTCTTTGGTTCTCTGTCCTCTCCCTTAACTCTTGTTTTCCTCTCTACTGAATCATTCTATGAGCATGCAGACACACTATTTCTCCTTATTTTTTTTGAAGATTTTTATTTATTTATTTGACAGACAGAGATCACAAGTAGGCAGAGAGACAGGCAGAGAGAGAGGGGGAAGCAGGCTCCCCACTGAGCAGAGAGCCCTATGTGGGACTCAATCCCAGGACCCTGAGATGATGACCTGAGCTGAAGGCAGAGGCTTAACCCACTGAGCCACCCAGGTGCCCTTTTTTCTCCTTTTTAAAAAAGAATTCTCTTTTGACCCATACTCCCTCCTTGGGCTATTGCCAGATTTCTTTCATTTCTTTGATAGCAACAATACGTGAAAGAGTGACCTGTAATTACTCTATTCACTTTCTATCCTCTTACATCGATATCTATCTCGAGCACACTCCAGTCAAGTTTTTAGAACTTCACCGAAACTACATTTACATGGTTAAATCCAATGGCTCATTCTCAGTTTTGTCTTATCTGACCCCATCAGGAACCTTTGACCAAGCTCCTCACCCTGTCTTCATTGAACCTTATGCACGTGGCTTCTAAGACACCGCACTCTCCTGGTTTTCCTCCCACCTTACTGGTCGTTCCTTCTCAGATCATGCTCCTGGTCCTTGTTTGCCATCACTCCCTCTGAAATTTGGAGCAGCATGGCCCCATTCCTGGGACTACTCTTGTGTCTATGAAAGCTCATCTCCCCAGTGAGCTCAGCCTGTCTCATGGCCTTTTAACTAGAGACCTGCATGTCAAACTGCCTATTTGACATGTCCCCTTGGAGGAGTAATAGACATGGCTAATTTAATATGCACCAAGCACAAATTTTTTTTAGATTTATTTACTCACTTATTTTAGAGAGAGAGAGAGAGAGAGAGAGCAAGAGAGCATGCATAAGTGGAGGGAGGGGCAGAGGGAGAGATAATCTTAAGCAGACTCCCTGCTGAGTTTGGAGCCTGATAGAGGCTCAGTCCCAGGGATATGAGATCATGACCTGAGCCTGAGCCATAACCAAGAGGCAGACAGACACTTGACTGAACCACCCAGCCACCCCACACCAAACACAACTGTTTAATTCAATCTCAAACCCGCTCACTCCTTTCTCAGTCATTCACTTCTCAATTAGGGAAAATGGCTATTTCTCATATGATAGAAACTTTATTCCTCTAGTTACTTACCCTCAAAACTTGGAGTTATTATTGATTTCTGTCTTACTTGTAGGCCTTACATTCAATTCATTAGCAAATCCCATAAGCTCCTCTTCAATATCAGTCATAATGTGACCACTTTTTGTCATTCCCTTCTCGCCACCCTGCTGCAAGCCACCATTTCTCCCCTGAACTATGTTATTTCAAT
This sequence comes from Taxidea taxus jeffersonii, assembly GCA_003697995.1. Lineage (NCBI taxonomy): Eukaryota > Metazoa > Chordata > Mammalia > Carnivora > Mustelidae > Taxidea > Taxidea taxus. Next base: position 18,991 of record RCUC01163265.1, on the reverse strand, counting down.
ACACCAGTCACAGTGATTCTGTTAAAGTGAAGTAAGGAGCTTTTCCCATCCAAAATTTACACCATTACATGTGTGTTTCTCTTTATGTAGATTATCTTTTATTAAAGAGATTTACAATATCCCTTAGTGGCTTCTACTAATTCAATTGATTAATTAATAGATTCAGGTTAAAAACAATTTCTCTACAATCAGATGTAGCTCTACTCTATCACGTGACATCTCTGAAGACATGTCCTACTACACTTGCCCTCATTCATTCAGCCCTGGGCACCATAGTCTCCTAGGTTGTTCCCCACACACTTAAACCTCAGGGCCTTTAATCTTGTAGTTCTCTCTGCTTGGTAGTGTTTTTCTCCCTGAAATTTGCACTGTTGGTTTTCAAACTTTCTTCAGATCTTTATTCAAAACTCTTCTCAATGAGATCACTTTGGTCATCCAGTCTATTATTGCAACACTGCTATTGACTGAATGTTTGTGTCTCCACCAATTCACATGTTGAAACCTAATTCACCATGTGTTTGGAGGTGGGGCCTCTGGGAAGTGATTAGGTCATCAGGCTGGAGCTCTAGTAACCTAGATTGTTGCCCTTATAAAAGAGATTCCAGAGAACTCCCTCATCCCTTCTATCATGGGAGGACTCAGGGAGAAGCCAGCTGTCTATAGACTATGTAGGGGTTCTCACCAGATTAAAAATCTGCTAGCACCTTCATCTTGGGCATTCCAGCCTTCAGACCTGTAAGAAATAAATTTCTGTTGTTTATCTGCCCCCTAGTCTGTGGTATTCTGTTGTAGCAGTCCAAATGGACTATGACACTTTTGCTCCTGATGTTTTGTATTCTCCTTCTCTGATTTTTTTTTTTCTCCTTTGATGCTTAGGACAATCCTGTAGAGTACAAATTTCCTTACTTATCTGGTTCATCATGTCCCCTACTAAAATGTCAGCATGAGGCAGAAATTTTTGGCTGTCTGCTTAACGGCTGTATCCTCAGCATCAAATATTCATAATAACCAACATTCATTTATGTAGTGCTTAGTACTGGCCAGTTTACCAGTCACTTTAAGCACCACTTGAGATTCTCCAGTCCCAAATTGCCTCATGTTCCAGTTGCTGCAGCAGCCCCACATACACGTGGCTCTGGCTTCACACTTATGCAACCTAACAGGGCATCACCTCATATCTGACCTCATGCAACTTCTGCTTCCCAGCCCAACGTTCCCCTCTAAGTCCAAAGTATGAGTCATCCAAATACCTTGCTCAGTGCTCATGCACGCACCCACGAGTACCTTCTTGAAACACCTGGAGATGAATGCCATCAGGTTATCCCCCCCTCCTTTTTCCCCAAGGGCAGACAGTCTAAATGTAGGTTATGTCACTTCTCAAAGGATGATCCCATGAGAGTGAGCAGTTAGTTCCACTTAATGTTGAACAACTCAAAAGTGCAGCCTTGTATTCTGCTTCCCTGTGATTGAATTCTCTAATAAAGTTATGGCACAGATGCCTTTCTTTAACCTCTTCTCTCTGGGGGAACCCAAGGTAAAAGACTTGGTAGCAGGAGTGACTCTAGAAAACAGATGCTCAGAGTGAGATATTGAACTGGATTGCTCACCAGCCTGACAGCAATAAGGACCCTTTGTTGGAGTTACTTGAGGTAGTGACAACACCTGGCAATAATTAAAGCTTTCCTCTGGAGTTAATTAGGATGGAAGGTTGAGATGTGCACTGGCTTTAGAATTTGTTTACATGGGAGAATGCTAATTGTATGAATTGTGGGATGAGCTGGCTTTTGTTAACATCGCTGCGAACCTTGGAGAAAGAAAAGGATGGGCTCAAAGCAGCTACTGCCAACTGAAAGCTTGACATGAGATCCAGAAGATTTCTATGGAAACATTTAAGGAGACACTCATTTTCTGCAGTGACAGAAATGGCTGTGGTGAAAATGAGGCCTAGGTTATTGTTGTAACTGTGGCGAGTTGCAGAGAAGACAAAATGGGCAGCCTGGACAGATTTCCTATGTCAATGCTGGAGCCTTCATAAGAAAAGAATGGAATCTTGAAATCTTGCAAAGTGACATTTAATTGGACAAGCCTGAGAATAATAAGCCCCCAGTTTCCTCTGTAACTTCAAAACTGCCTCTTGCTTGGAGTAAAGATGGACCTATACCTTGTAAGTATCTCATAAAATAGTGCTTGATCATCTCAAGATCTTCACCTGCCACATCAGTCACTGAATTCAGACCTATAACCAGAGCCAGGTCTCCACATGGCCTGAGCAGAGTAGGTCAGTACTTATTCAAGAAGAAAATTGCTTACATGTCAAAAGAGTTGCAAGATTTGGCTAATAAGACCTGTAAGCACTGGAGGACGACAAAGGAGAAAGGATCCTGAAGGTGCTGGGCCAAGAAAATGGGGGGAGGACACTGTATAAGACTAGAGGGTGAAAATTTACTAACATGAAAGCATTAACCCATGACTCAAGTTTCAGTATTTTAAAAAGCATGAAGCTGATCCTAATGCCTTGTTGAATTAGATTCTTGAAGTTCAGAGAAAATAACAATGTGCTGTAAATGAAGAGGAGATGCTTAAAATTTCTTATAGTCTTGTAGTAATGAGGATGGATCAGAAGACTGAAGGAGGTAGGTATGTCAAAGTGGATTTATTATGTATGTCTGAGAATTCATCTCTTAACTGTTCCCTAGGAGTGCCCAAAATATATTCCCTTTCCTGGGGTAATAAGGAATGTGCTGATGAAGGGGATGCTGACAACTTGGAGAAGCTCATTGACGCCTGTCATCTGGAGGATGTGGTAATAGCAGGAGTGGGACTGGAATATCTATTAACGATGAGGATGACACATACTAGAAAGCCAGAGACCAATCAGAGGGAAGGTAAGCATAACCAGCAAAGCAGGCAGCAAGACTGCATTGAAAATGAGGTCTTCTTCCCAGAAAGAAACAGTGGCCATGAGGACTAGATCACAGTGTTCCTAAGAATGAGACAGATAGGATGCTGAATAGGGTGTTGTGTGACTTGGAAAAATGAGAGAGATAGAACTAGACATATAGGCAGAGACAGAGGGAACAGAGAGGTTCAGGCAAGGAACGGGAAGACTGAAATCCCTCACCAATCTTCCAGATAAGAACTAGTTCTCAGATATAGACATCATCAGTTGAAAAGGAGTCTAGGTCCATCTAAGGAAGAGCCTTGCAGTGCTATTACAAGCATATATGGTAAATACCGTCCTCATCTTTTGTCAGAATAACTGGACATTGAAGAAAAAGAAAACGTTTCAAAGATTTCAAAGATTTCAAAGATTTCAAAGATTTCTGATGAGAGGTCAGAAATGACACTAATTTCAGAAAACCTGAAATGCTACGCTGGCCCACCAGTCAGAGGAGTACATCCCATTTTGGGAATATAGTTAGCTCATGTTAAATTTCCTCATGTTATGGTTGTTCTTGCAAAAAAAAAATCTAACAATACTTACTGGTGGCCAATCTAAGATATTAATTGCTCACATTTCCCTGATGAGAGCATAGATCAATAGGCAATTTGAAAAACTATTTACCATTATTTTATAAAGTTGAAATTCACCTATCCTTTAACTTGGCATTTTCTCCTCTAGTAAGCTGTCACACACACCTGGAAACATGTAGAAAATGTTTTTAGCACTATTTATAATGACAAAGTGAAGAGATTATACATATATATTATGTATTATATATTATATACTATAATAACACATATGTATAGAATGTAATGTGTAATTCAAATGAATGGTTTATGGCTTTGCAGTACTATGGGTTAATTTAAGCAACATAACATTGAATGGAAAAGTAGGTTTCCAGAGATGACACATAGTGTGATAAAGTTAAAAAGTCTACATTCTAGGAATACATAGAGACATGATATGATTATGAAAATGGGGATGATGATGATGGAGAAGATAATGGTCGCTGTGGTGATGATGATGATGAAAGAAATGTGATATGATTATTTTTTTAAAAGATTTATTTTTGTATTTGGAGAGAGAGTGTATGTAAGAATATTGAAAAGGGGCAGAGAGGGAAGAAGGGAGAGAATCTCAAGCAGACTCTTCACTGAAAGCAGAGCCCCACACAGGGCTCAATCTCAAGACCCTGAGATCATGACCTGAGCCAAAATCAAGAGTCAGACACTTAACTGACTGAGCCACCCAGGTGCCCCAAAATGTGGAATGATTATTAAAATCACTCAAGGTTGACACGGCTTGAGAGATGTAGAAGAATGGGATGAAGAACTACGTAGGCAATGGAAGTTTTGAACAAAATTCTAGTTTCCACGTTGGGTGGTAAGTTCACAGTATTTGCTATATTATTAGATACAAATAAAGAAATATACAAATAAAAGAGAACCTTGCATGGGTCAATGATGAGAGTATGTTATGAACCAAATATTGTGATCACTCCAGTTCTACATAAAACAAAGTCACTTTTTTGGATTAAGCTATTGTGTCTACAGAAACTTCCATTAAAAACTAAGGGTTGGGCACCTGGGTGGTTCAGTCAGTTAAGCGTCTGCCTCCAGCTCAGGTCATGATCCCAGGGTCCTGGGATCAAATTCCACATCTGGCTCCCTCTGCCCCTCCCCCTGCTCATGCTCTCTCACTCTGGAGCTCTCTTTCTCTCAAATAAATAAATAAATAAATAAATAAAATCTTAGAAAAAAAGTAAAAACTAAGTATCTAACCTGAGGTCTCCTTCGGGGAGAAGTTACTGTGCAGGAGAGAAAGGAAAGGATAGTCAGTGTGAAAGAGAAGAGATTTTAGAAAAAGTGTGCAAAATCACTTTTCTTCCATTCCCAATAGCAGCCATATCTAGCTTTGTCCTTATAAATTTAGCTTTCAGTCAGTTACTTATTTGCACAATACAGGAGTTCACAATCTAAACAAAGCATGGTGGTAAGATTCCAGAGTTCGATCTGAATTACACTGAGCACATATTAGGACTCTAAACTTGACCTGCCACATTTAGGAAAGAAGGTAGATGCATGTAATATATTCCACAGAGAAAATGCTACCCAGTTTGTTGACAAGAATCATTCTTTTCTCTGCCTCTGAGAGACAAGGAAACACATGTATGCATTTGTCCCCTGAACTTTAAATCATCAACCCTAAAAAAAAATTTTTTTAAACTCAACTGGGACAAATTTTCTTTTCATTTCATATCTCCTTAAAGTCAACATTCAATCCTCGATGCCACTTTCTTGTAGTCCTTTTAATCCTTTTTTTTTTTCCTTGTATTATTCAAAGTTGGGAATAGGTCACTCCCCAGTAAATAGATTTTGGAGAGCAAAGTCTCCACAAAACACGAAGGTCTTGTTTTCCCCATAGTAAATAAAATGTTTGGAGAACTACATATCATTTTAAAAGAATAAAAACCCAACATTCGAAACAAAACAAACAATAAAAACACTCCACCAAAACATGCTGTTCTGAAACAGTCTTAGACCATATTCACCTTAAAGGAGTAAAAATGTCAACGTAGGTTAAGAAATAGTGTGTTTATGTCTCAGTCATGTTTATAACAGTGAACGGTTATGATTTTCTGAAGATTTTCCGAAGATTTTCCTTTGAGAATTTGGTTCTTTTTGCAGCAGGACTGTGTGTCACATTTAACATTCTTCTTCGACCTGCAAAAATATGAACAAAAGGATGAAATCCCTTTGCTTGTTGCACTTTATTCTCTTGTCACAGTTAAAGCAATATTTATTTTCCTCCACCCTGCGTCTTAAGGGGCTATAGTAAATCAAAAAAGTAAACTCTCAGGTTCATTGTGTGAGGGGCTTACTTCTAGGCTTCTACAGTTGCCACAGTAACTAATTAGAAATTTGCATCTCTAAGAGAATTATTTAATGCTGATGTGTAAGCCCTTTTATTCTTTGGAGCTTGGCCTTTTGCTAGGAAGTTCCTGGTAGATGTTGGGCCTCGAGGTCATACTGTACAAGCTCTGAACGTAGGTGGCCCTGGTTTCCCCTTTTTATCTGGATGATTCATACCCAGTGAAGAAAATGTCTTGCCAGGTCTTTGTTGAGTGGTGGGCATCTGAAAAGCAACGCTTGATTCATTTAGGCACATTTGTTTTCACCTGTAACTTCTTCACCATTGCTCATTAGCTAACTCTTGTGTAATTGAGTCACGCGTGTTAAACTAGCAGAGCTGAGTTATGCCAACCAACCCACTGACAGGAATCCCTCCTCCAATTCATCCTGAAGCCTAAGAAGACAATGTCGCTGAAATGCAAAACATTTTGCAGGCTTGGACAATGGGTACTAGTAATCTGAAGGTGAACGCTTCCCTTGAAAATTCTTTTCAAAGGTTTCAACCTGGTGTTCCCCCAGTGCAGAAAGAAAAAGGGAAGGCCCCCTGTGGTGCAAAGACAGAGGCCAAATCCAAGGGACTGGGGACTCCCAGGAAACGTGTCCTGAACCCCAGAAGTTGCTGACTGCATCTAGAGCTGCCAGTCTGTGCTTGCTGGCACATGTGGAAGACAGGCAAGGTGATGTAAGGAAGACAGATGGGTTTGGTTCTTCCTGATTCCTATCAAAGCAGGGGAGCCCCTGAGTTTATTGCAGCCAAAAGACAGGACAAATATATGTCCCAAGACAATGACCAAGCCTGTGATCAAGAGTAGATATAGTACGCTTCATGTTCCATGAAGCATTATTTGCAATAAGCAAAAGGTGGAAGGAATCCAAGTGTCCACTGATGGATGAATGGACAGACCAAATGTGTAAATACATACAATAAAATCTTATTCATCCTTAACAAGGGAGGAAATTCTAACACATTCTACGATGCAGATGGATCCTGAGGACTTCATGCTAAGGAAAATAAGCCAGTCTTAAAAGGACAAATCCTGCACACGTCCACTTAAATGGCGTGTCTAAATATTACAGGCTGAATGTTTATATCTCCCTACCCCAAGTTCAAATGGTGAAACCTGATTCTCAGTGAGATGGTATTTGGAGGTGAGGTCTTTGGGAAGTAAATAGTTCATGAGGGTAGAGCTCATGACCGAGGTTAGTACCCTTATGAAAAGGACTCCAGAGAGATCCCTCTCCCTTCCACTGCATAGAGACACAGTGAGAAGCTGGCAGTCTATGAACAAAGAAGGAGCTCTCACCAGACACGGATCTGCAGACACCTTCATCTTGGAATTCCCAGCCTCCAGAACTTTAAGAAATAATTTTCTATTGTTTATAAGACACTAAGTGTGTGGTATTTGTTTTAGGAATTTGAACTAAGGCTCTAGAGTAGTCAAAGTTATAGAAACAGAAAATAAAACGGTGGTTGGCTGGGCTGGGGGGTGGGGGGTGGAAAGTGGACATAGTTGTTTAATAGGTAAAGAGTTTCACTTTTGTCAGATGAAAGAGTTCTGGAGATTGGTGACACAAGAATATGAGTATGCTTAACGTGACTGAACCTTACACTTAAAAATGGTTGAGATGGTAATTTGATGCTATGTGTTTACCATAATTTAAAAAAAACAGACTAGGTTTAATAGAAGGATGGATAGAGCTCCCTCTTGAAAGAAAAGGAGGATGGTCACACTCTGGGGCCTCTTTAGAGAGAGAGAGAGAGATCATATTCCTTCATATAAAAGGGGGTAGAGCAGGGCCACAAAGGGACTGGCATCCCCTGTGGATGGGCCAAAGGGGCACCATGCTGACGGAGGTGACAACCTTAATCTCCTCCATCAGCAGCCTGGCCACAGCACTGGTACATCTAAGGAGAGGACCCCTTGAAATATAATCTTGCTCACGTTCTGGAAGCAGGAGGAATTGATCTAGCTAATAATTATTTCTTAAAAAGTTTTGATCAAATAAAACATCTTCTCATTAAAAAACTGAACAGAAAATATTACCATTTGAGTAAGTTCCTGCATTTTTTTTCCTATCTGGCCTCTACTTCTTAGGCTTGTGAAAGCCATTTCTCTATTAAGAAGTTTGAATAATCGGTCAATTTTAAATGTAAACTAATCTTCCTTCAATATTATGGCATTTATAAGGCATTGTCTGATGAATTTGGAGATTCAGTCTTTAGTTCCAGTGGGTTTTTCTTGAAGTTAGGATCTACAGGTATCTTCTGAAATGAGTGGCTTAAATTACTGTTTTAGCCATAGGTCCCAGCACATTGGCATTATGCTTTAAAAATCAATAAATCTGACTTTTTCCAATCAGAATTATATTTATTTTTAACTGAACTCTTGCCATGAATCTACATTTCAAATCAATTTATGTGGAACACCAGTAACGTTGCCACTTGATTTTTGGGCTCATTTCTAGAACACTCAAAAGTTTGAACAATAAGTAACTTATTAGGCTTACTAGAACATTTCTGAAAACATGAAATGTTTCCATGAGAAAATGGATATATTGCATGTCTCTACAGAACATATTTTATTTAAAAAAATAATGAAATAATTTTAAAGGCTGCTTTTAAGAGGTGGCCTTCCATGCTGTGCTCAGTGGAAATGTTCTCATTTCACAGCAGACCATAAGGTTGCAATTAGTGTACCAATCATGGGCTAATAAATGGAAAGCTATTCCCTCAGGAATGGATCAGTTTCTCCAGGCTCAAAGTCCTTTCATTAACACCCATATGTCGAGAGGCCCTCAGGTAGGAAGAAGGAAGCAAATACATGTAACTAATGCTTAAAGTGTATAAAACCTGGAATGTCAGGGCACCTGGGTGGCTCAGTCAGTGAAGTGTCTGCCTTTGGCTCAGGTCAGGATCTGAGGGTTCTGGGATTGAGCCCCAAGCCCCAAGGGTTCCCTGCTCAGTGGAAAGTCTGCTTCTCCCTCTTCCTCTGCCCCTCCCCACTTTGTGTGCTCTCTCTGCTTTCTTTCTTTCTCAAATAAATTTAAAAATCTTGGGAAAAATGTCAAAATCAAAAACATAAAAATTATGAAATACATCACTCAAAGCCAACAGAAATGTGCTAGAATGTTTTCTAAGGATGTTCATTCATTCATTCATTCATTCAGTTATTCCTACCTACACCCATTGGAACCATTGCCATGATACTCCTGGTGCTCCCCCTTGGGTATCTTTCTCTCTCATGAACATATGGAACATGTTTCCTCTTAGAGCATGTTTTCCTTTTAGAGCATTTGTCACATTCTGTTTCATACTCCTGTTCTGTGCTAAGTTTTGTTCCTTACGTATCATTCACAGGACTTGACACAATTCTTTACGTGCTTGATATCTATCTATTGGATTGTGCTTGTGCCTTGGTCTGAAAGGTTTTACCAAGTGTTTACTATGCTCATTGCTAGACGGAAAGCCTGACACATCTATAATTATTTTTATTGACAATTACTTAAAGATTTTGTTTCCAGAAAATAAAGTCATTCAAAAGCTGTTCCGAATTTATGATTCAGAAAGGTTGGCCAAACCATCTGGAATTCAAAGCAATAAATGTTTAGAAAGTAAATTTGAGAAAATGAGGAAAAGTCCAGTTTGGAGTATGTGCTTGGAAGAGCACAGCAAGGCAAAGCAAAACAAAATGAAACTAAGCCTAGGTTTGAAAAAAAAAAAAAGAATGTGCTATCTTCTATGTTAACAGCAAATTTCTGGCAAAGAAATGATATGCTTGTCAATGATTATGGGAAAAGAGGCATCCTTACACATTACTGGTGGAAGAATAAGAATAAATGTACAATCTTTAAGCTAGGGAACTTGATTTTATCCATCAAAATTACAAGTGCATATACCTTTCAATACAGTGCTTTTGTTTCTGAGAATTTATGCTACAGATACATTCACTCAGTTGCAGAATGACATAGGCACAAAGCTCCTCTTTGCCTTGTTGTTTCTAGTAGCAGAAGTTGAAAATAATCCAAAAGTCTATCAGTAGGGGGTCGGTTTTAAATTATGTCATACACACACACACACGCACACGCACACAGGAATATTACACAGCTATTAAAAATAATTAAATATTGATATTATTAAATATTGAAATGTATGATTTCCAAGGTTTATTGGTAGATAAGCAAGTAAAACCACCGAGTGCAGAATAATGTACACTGTATGCTACCATTTGTGTAAAGAGAAGGACAGAAAAGAAACATGAATCTGTTTGAACATGCATAAAATATTTCTGAAAGAAAACACAAGAAATTAGGTACATTTGTTACCTCTGGAGAGAACTGGGTGATTGGTAAATAGGGGAAGGGGGGAGACATTTACTCGATTAACTTAAAAATAATACTTCATTGAGATGAAATTCACATGACATAGAACTAATCATTTAATGGGCGCCTGGGTAGCTCAGTGGGTTAAGCCTCTGCCTTCAGCTCAGGTCACGATCTCGGGGTCCTGGGATTGAGCCCTGCATTGGGCTCTCCGCTCATCGGGGAGCCTGCTTCCTCCTCTCTTTCTGCCTCTCTGCCTACTTGTGATCTCTGTCTGTCAAACAAATAAATAAAATCTTAAAAAAAAATAAAAGTGCACAATTCAGTGGCATTTGTGTGTTCACAAAGTGTCTTACTTCTATCTAGCTTCAAAACATGTCCAGCTGCCCAAAATGAAACCCTTTACTCATCAACCAGCTCCTCCTGGTCACCCCTTCCTTGGCTCCTGGCAACCCTTATCTTTCTTCTGTCACTATGGATTTATTGCTTCTGGATATTTCTTATCAATGAATCATACACTATGTGTCCTTTGTATCTGGCTTCTTTTACTTAGAATGTTTTAGAGATTACCCTTTCCTTTCCTTTCCTTTCCTTTCCTTTTCTTCCCTTTCTTTCCTTTCCCTTCCCTTCCCTTCCCTTTCCTTTCCTTTCCTTTCCTTCTCTCTCTCTCTCTCTTTCTTTCTTTCTTCCCACATTTGAAATGTGAAATTTGTTGAGGTATTATGTATTCAAAAACTAACTAACTAACTAACTAAATAAATAAATAAATAAAATTTGTTGACGTATTATGTATTCAAAAACTAAATAAATTGCTGCACACCATGGATACTAAAGTAAAGATCTGCAGCCTAAATCAGGAATGGATATTCTGACCAAGACTTATAAAGAAAGAGAAGAATACCCTTTCAAGCAACATCTCATAATCCTTTTCCAATCTGAGCGCTCTCTGATTACCATAACAATACACTGGGGGGCATTATTTGCAGAATTCAGTTTTGCCTCGAGTGACCTTTGTCATTAACTTGCAGATATTTGTCTAGAGCAATGAACTCCTATTATTTTATTGTGAACTTCAGTAGCTTGTGAAACTCTGCCCATAAGCCAAGGGCCTCTATCCCCCTTGGTACCAGTGCTAGTTTTTGATTGCATCACCTTATACAGAATGTAGATCAGGAAAATATCACTGTTACATGGATCCCTCCTAGCAAAACGTTGGGGACTAGGATAAAGAGATTTTTGTCATTAATAAGGAAATGTGGAAATCCAGGGGAACAATGCTAAAGAATCATAACTGAGCAGCTTTTGCTCCAAGACTTATCATTTAAATGGGGATTCCAGAAGAATTCCTCAATTCTAATTGCAGACATTTTTAATACCTTGAAGATTGGGGTGGGAACACACTTTTGAAGTCTTCCATGCTGACCTTTAATTACTTGTATGGGAATTTGTTCTATTAGTAATGGTTGATCATTGAGTAGATACTTGTATGCCTTGATGATTTGCTTGAGACTTTCCCGGTCCTAGTGCTGGAAGTTCCTTGTCCTGGAGAATCTCCCAGTCCAGGGCTAAATGGAGTGGCTGTTCACTCTCTTCCAGCCAAGTGCAATGATGTCAGGTTGATACCTCAAACTTAACTAAGCTATGAACTAAGCTTTGAAGACTGGATGGATTTTCCAAAGTCAAGGAGAGAGCACAAAAGAAGGACGTTAAACACTGTATTAACCCATACAACATAATCTCTGTTCAATGTATAATTTCTAATGCATTCTGGTGATTTTCCATCATAATTTTGGATCCCTAGCTTGGAGCCATAGTTGTTAGGCACCCATGAGCCCTGACATTTGTTAGCAGGGTTGTATCAAAATCAAAGATATCTTCTAGGAATATTGGTCTTGGGTTAATGATTATGATTATCATGAGAATGCCTGGAGTCAAGAAAACCAGAGGGGGAGGCAGACCCAAAGTGGTTGGGACTGAGGAAATAAAGACAAAGAAGAATTTAGGGAAGCCAAGTCAGAACTGGATGCCTTTTGGGCTGAGGAGTAGGAAAGAGAGGGAGAAACTGCAGACCACCTAAGGCATTTGTTTTCAAACTTGGTTGCATATAAGAATCACCTGGGAGTATTTTTTAAAAACACTGACCCCCCCCTCCCAAGAGAGTATGATTTCATCTGCTTGTGGGGGGGCTCAGAAGGAGGTATTGTAACAAGCCCCCTAAGTGCTTCTTTGTGCAGCAAGGATTGGAACCCAATGATTTAAAGCTTCCAGGGTGGTTTATTGGGCTTTTATAGGATGTTTTTCTTCTTGAATGACCCAACTACAGGTTTTGTTGTTGACACTTTAATCCTCAGGAATGCCCAAGGTTTCAGAGAAGGTGAGGGGAATTTGAACTGGTTCCTGAAGAGTAAATGATTGAAAGTACTGACTTTTTGTGATATCTGGTGTCTGAGACTCTGCCATCCTCCTCCAAAATGTTCTAGTGATTGAGCACAAAATAAGCAAGTTAGTTTACATGTGTGATCTCATCGAATGTCTCCTCTTAGTCATCTTAAAAGGTATGATTTGAAGAGGGTAGAGTAAGAATAAGACCCTGGGTTTGGTCCCCATCATTTTACCTCTAGCTACCCGTGCCGGCTCATTCTAGGAGCCCAGGGCAGCTCCTGGTGGAGGAAAGGTCTTCCTCTTCTAACATCGAACAAGTCAGCAGGACTGAGCTCCCCCTTGACCAGAAGACATCTGTTAAATTTTTCATATCCAAGCTTCTACAAAGAAGCTACAAGCCACACAACAAAAACATTAGTGAATTTCTATTTAGGCGGATAAAAAAGGCATTTTTCTAGATGGTTGGCCTAGTACATATAAAGTCAGGAACAGCAGAGGGGATAGTCACTATTTCAGATTCTCAAAGAATTTTACAACAGGAAGTTTAAGTCCGAAAGAGAAGAATTGTGTATGTGTGTTTGTGGGGGGATTTCTCCCTTATACAATGGCTTACAGGTGTTAAATATCCATATTTCTAATTTTAGCAGTAATAACAAAGTTAGTGTTTTTTTTTTAATTTTTTAAATTGTTAAATTTTTAATTTTTTATTAACATATAATGTATTATTAGTCCCAGGGGTACAGGTATGTGAATCATCAGGCTTACACACTTTACAGCACTCATCATAGCACTTAACCTCCCCAATGTCCATCACCCAGCCACCCTCCCTACCCCCAGGCAAAGTTATTGTTTTAAAGCTACTTTGCTTTGCTACAATGAAGTTCTGTATCAGAAGGAAATTGAAAACACTGGACAAGCACAAGGTAAGCTATTAAAGATAAAAGATGTAAACTTAATTAGAAAAATACAGGCCACTTCTGCATTATTATGACTTCAGAATCCAGAATCTTGGATTTCTCCTTGTGGTCTTTAGTGAAAAAGAGAGAAAATTTCTGAAGGTGATTTGAATTTCCCTGATTATAGTATTCCATTTGATCGTAGACATTTCCTATGAAGCTACAGTGGTTCTTCAAAGCAAGGGTCCAGGTTCTAAGATCTTGTCGCTGCTGGGGAGGCCCGATTCCCACAACTCTGAACCTGCCTCATTCCCTCCGCAGCCGAGTCAGGCCATCCTCGCGCAATGTGCATTTTTTTTTTTCAACTTCGAAGAATTCCAGTTTGGTTTTTCCAGACGTTCCTCTCTTCTTCCGTGACGATTTCTTTTTTGGAAACTTCAGGAGCCCTAATGAAACCACGGAGGCACTGCAATATTAATGCGAGGCAAATGGAAAAAAAAAATAAATAAACAAGCACGGCCATAAGACAAAAGCCAACTCCAGTGCCACCCACTTTGTGCGTGGAGAAGAAATGATACTGCTCCTCCTTATAAATAAGGGGTTTGCAATGTGTCGTGGCTTTTCCGGAGGGGAGGGGGTACTTATTGATGCTGCATCTGTTTTGTCAGAGCGTCAGCTAATGGAGAAAGTTAATTGTGTTGGTTGTAAGGCCACCTGTCACACACATGCCTCATTTCCATACTAATGGTCCAGCAGTGGCAGGCAGGGCGCTCTCCGCAGTAACAGCTACTGCCTCTTTGGAAACGTGGGCCAAATGTGCCTACGCAGCACTGCAGGCCTGTGTGCGGATGCCGCTAGTATTGTGCCCACCCGGGTTCAGATTAACCCCCTACTAGCGGCTCCAAACTGGATTTGCGCTGAAATTGGGGATGCTGTAAATGAGACTGGGGGTGGGGCGGAGAGGACCGAGTCCATGGTGAACCTGCTGGGAGAGGCAGCTTTTGGACTCCAGTGTTTTAGAGAATAAACATCTGTATAGCCAATTCACCCCACATTCTGGGAAGAAAGAGAGAGAGAAGAGAGAGAACTGAAATGCTCCACACTCAACTTCTCCTTTAAGAACGCCTCTATCATTATTTCATTGTTGTATCTGGTCTTTTTCTAGAAGCATTTTCACCACCTCCCTTTGTCTGTCTGTCTTTCTTTCTTCCCTTCTTTTTTTTTTTTTTTAAACTTGCCGTTTTGAATCAGTTTGTATCCCTAGGAAAACTGGCAGTTTTCTACCCTCATTTACAAGGCAAAGGTCAGTTTCAGAGCTCTGCAGAATCAGTTTCCGGGCTCTGTCGCCTAAATTATGGAAAGCCGCATTGACTCCTGACTGTAAAGGATTGCACTCTGGACAGTACTTCATCCAGCAGCACTTTTTACAAATCATCTGAATCTCAGGCATAGTTGAGGAATCAATGCCCTCGAGAAGAGGTTGATGAATATTTTAGTGGGAAACTATTAGATGCAATTTCAGAGAGGTGACTATCCCCTCAATGAGACAAGCCAATAAAATGGAGAGCCATTTCTTCCCAGCTCCGAATCCTGCGGATATAGGAAACACCAGGTTCAGTTTCTTTGGGATTTTTTTGTATATGGTTTTCCATGACCTTACGCGGCTCTCATAAAGGGATTTGGAGCTGATCACAAAATGTTGCAGCATGACTGCTCTTTGAGAGATGGGGAACACATGGGCCAAACTGCTTACAGTTTTTAACGGTCAGTTTTAGTGGAATTGATGATTATTTTAGGCTGGGTTTTCTCTATTCTTGTATTGACATAAATTTTAGAATAGATGTCACAGTCATTTGGAGGAGGCTCAAAGTCAGGCAGGTAATTGTTCTGGCTGCGTAATAAGTGAAATGTCCTGAGATGTGACTTATCTCTGGGATGTGTGCCGCCAGAGTCCCTCAGCTAGATAG
This sequence comes from Taxidea taxus jeffersonii, assembly GCA_003697995.1. Classification (NCBI taxonomy): domain Eukaryota; kingdom Metazoa; phylum Chordata; class Mammalia; order Carnivora; family Mustelidae; genus Taxidea; species Taxidea taxus. The sequence continues at coordinate 3,570 of RCUC01163265.1, read as the reverse complement.
GGCTGTGCTGCCTTTGGGGAGTGCCCTGGATGGCACTGGGGAGACCAGGTGCTGGAGGCTGCCGAGTTTTTTGGGTGTTCCAGCCCCAAAAGGTAAAAGTTTATAGAAACACCTACGGGTCAGTTTCCTGGCTGATCTTTGTTAGATCTGGATTTGGCAACATGCCACAGTTTCCCAGAGCAATAAAGAAGAAGGGGGGTTTGCTCACAATGGGGACCCAGCACAAATGGAAAATCTTTGTGGGGCAGCCACTGTAATTCAGGGTCTGCAATCTTCACCAGGCATTGATGCTGTCCAGAAGTCCTTCTGCATGTCCCAAGTTGACATCTTGTCCTGTTCCTCATCATAGCTATGCAAGTTTTTATCTTTTTCCTACAGCTCCTCCACTCCGAATACAACTTCATTTTGAATTTTACAGAGGAAACAGGGTACCAAAGTAAAACTCTCTCCCAACCTTTGGCTCCAAGTGACACCAACCAACTTATCTACAGCCACAACAATTTGTACGTCAGCACTTCCACCTTAGTAAAAAAAGTGACTTGCTTTCTTCTTCTTCTTCTCCCCACTATCCTCCTCCTCCTCTTCCTCCCTTACCTTTTCCTGCCTTCTCTCTCCCACCCCCACCTCACATCCATGCACGTGTAAGCCCATGCAGGTGTCCACCTCATGACAGGTCAGCGCAAGGGTGGATATCAGCACACTTGAGGAAGTACAGGTTTGGTAAATCACAGCCCCTCAAAAACTGATGAGAGACATATAAGTACATTAGCAATTACAGTCGTCTGACTCGTGCCACATCCAGCATCTGAGGAACACAGGTGAGGGATGTAAAATCAGACTGAGGGTCAGGGAAGAGTTCCTGAAGGAGGTGAGATTTGGGTTGAGTCCTGAACAACTTGAGGTAAATTTTAAAAAAGTGGGGGAGGGATAAACATTTCAAACTGATAAAACAGCCTGTATGAAAGGATTTCAGCTGTGCCAGGACCTGAGAGCACTATGATTTTGTGGCAGATAGGAAAAGCCTGTGCAGGAAAAAAAGATGTAGAAAGAGGTTACCAAGGGCCAGTCATGAAGAGCCACATGCAATAAATCAATGGGCTTGAATTTCATTCTATGCTATGGAATTATGGAGAAATTTTAAGTAGGGAAATGAAGTAGTAGCCATGTGGAGAGTGGGAGGGAACAAGGCTGCAGTTAGGGGATGAGTCATTGCAGTGTCCTGAGGTTTTAAAAAGACTGGCTGTGGAAGAAGAGGAGAAAACAGATATAGAGCAGTGCATCGGACAGGCCTCGGTGACTAGACAGTGAGTGGAAGAAGGTAGGAAGGTGACCCCTGCATTACTGACTTGAGTAGCTGGGTGGATGGTGTTAGCATTGCCAGACTACAGGAGGCACAACAAATATTAAGGGAAAGAGGCTTGCTGCCCTTTGGCCCACATTGAGCCTGGATAATAGGTGAGTGAATCTGTTTGGCCAAATAACTGTCACGTGGGCAGAATGGCCTGGAAATTCTCTGGAATGGTGGTGATCGAAGCCATTGCAGATGGCATGCAAGTGTGTGCCCTGGGGTGGACTGGGGCCCAAGGACAGCTCTGGTGAACCCTGATGATGATGGAGTAAGGGACAAATGAAGAGATCACCAGAGAGAATCAGATGGAGCAGCAAGAGAGGGACCAGGAAGATCAGAAGGAGGAGTTTCCTAGAGGCAAAGGCACAGAGAATTTTTCTTGTTTCATGACAGTAAAGAGAAATCTTTTCCAGGTTATTAGTGCTCTTTTTAAATGACTTCAACATTCCTTTCTCCTCTTCCAATATATACCTTTAGTTAATATTTGACATTTTAATTTAATTTTGTTTTTTATTTTTTTAAGATTTTATTTTTAAGTAATCTCTGCACCCAGTGTGGGTCTCAAACTCACAACCCTGAGACCAAGAATCACATGCTTTTTCTACTGAGTCAGCCAGGTGCCCCAATATTTGACATCTTTAAGTAAAGTGTTAGTACTGGTCATGTAGTAAACACTCAGTAAGTATTTTATTGAGTTTGTTGAGCTGGCTTTGATTATAAGCAACTATGATGCTGAAGGAATCCCCTCAAAATATATATATTTTTAAAACAAAGTGCCAAAATCTCAATAGGTATGTAAAAATGACACATGCACAAAGTTATTTATTGCAGTATTATTACAACAAAAGATTAGAAATAGCCTAAATGGTGGTGCCTGGGTGGATCAGTAGGTTAAGCATCGGACTCTTGGTTTCAGCTCAGGTCATGATCCTAGGGTCGTGAGATCAAGCCCCAAATGGGGCTCCAAACTCAGCACAGAGTCTAGTTGACATTCTCTCTCTGTGCCCCTCTCACTGCTCATTCTCTCTCTCAAACATATAAATAAATCTTTAAAAAAATAACTTAAATGCCCGTCAATAAAGGACTGGTATTATAGATTATGCTCATCTATTCATTAGAATACTGTGCATAGTTTTCAGTGAACTATCTGTGTTCTGCAAAGCCCTGAAAGATATTTATTACGTGAATTAAACAAGAAAGAGAGTAGCATATATAGTATGTCATTATTTGTGTCTAAATGTATACATGTACATATATATATATGCACATATGTTTTGCAAATTAATAGATTGTCTCTGAAAAAGTAAGAAAATCTAGCAGTTTCAGGTGGGGAACTGGATGTCTGAGGACAACTTGGTAGGGAGATTTATTTTTCACCCCATACCAATTTTTTATCTTTTGAAATTTTGTCATGAACATACATCATCTGCTCCAAAAATTAAGTAGAGACTTTTAAAAAGAATTATTGATAGTACTGGCGTTGGGAGCAGGAGAGGATAAGGTGTCCATATTGAACATTCGCCATGTGGAAGACACTGAGCTAACTGCTCTATGTATGTTATTACTGTGTTTATTCCCCATGCAGTACCATGATGGGGATTAGGTGAACTTCTCAAGGACCCGCAGCTAATGTGACAGGGAGGTCATGAAATCCCTGTAAATTTCTTACAACCAAAACAGAGTACAGTTCCATCATGACTGTTGGTTAATAGTTTTGTTTATAATAAACAGTCAGACAAAAGTAAAACATGTTAGACATGTGTAGGAACTTAACTTGTTCCATCAATCTCATGAGCCATCTTTTTGCTGAAGTGGATGATATTTTTTGAATACTGAAAATACGTGTTCTCAATTTTTTTATGCTATTCACAATGTAACAGCTACAGACATAGCATGCTTTTGTATATAATCCTCATTGTTAATGTTTTCTTTATTACATTTTTTAAGCCTAGAAACCAATAAGCAATAAATCAAGCTGCAATTCATGGTGTTTGCCTATTTCCATAGTATAAATACCCCCTCCATTATTGATTTCAAGTTACTGAGTCATAGAGTGTGGAGTTGAAAAGATATGCACAATAACACACCATGAGACAGTATTTCTGTCCCACTGGCATAGGATGTAAATAACCTCAAGAGCAGAGATAATAGTAACATAACTGGGAAGTGATAACTTTTGAGTTTATATTGACACTGTTTTTTTTTTTTTTTTTTTTTTTTTT